>RJWJ010046221.1:0-11444 GCA_004363605.1 Indri indri | reverse complement strand
AGCTTTTAGAAGATTAAGTTGTATTTGGTTGCTTTTCTGTAATATAAGAGACATATATATTAATATGAAATTGTTGCTTTTGGAAAGTGTGCTTTTAACATGATCTCAATGAAGAACTGATTTTTCCTGTATCTTGGTTTTACTAATTTATAAGCAAAATGACCAAAGGTCAACGAGTATACCATGTTCTTTTTTTTTTTTTTTTTTTTTTGTGAGACAGTCTCACTCATCAGCCAGGCTAGAGTGCAGTGGTGAGATCATAGCTCACTGTAACCTCAAACTCCTGGGCTCAAACAATCTTCCTGCCTTAGCCTCCTAAGTAGCTGGGACTATAGGTACGTGCCACCATGCCTGGCTAGTTTGTTTTTTTTGTAGAGATTGAGTCTCACTATGTTGCCCAGGCTAGTCTCAAGATTCCTTCCCTCAAGCAATCTTCCCACCTTGGCCTCCTGAAGTGCTGGGATTACAGGTGTGAGCCACCGTGCCTAGCCCTGACCATAATTTTATTGCTATGGACCAGTGACTGTTATATGTCTCCATTCCCCCTCTTTTTGAACAGGAGTTCTGTTATAATTATTCTATCCCTTTCAGATACCAGGTGTTTGCAGGAGTGAGGACACATGACTTGTTTTCTTAGTTACAGGTCTCCATGTTGAGAGAGCTGTACCCAAGGATCTTCATCCGCATGCACACCAGGTGCAGATGACAAGATCCTGGACTTTTAGCCAATGATATGATGAGACAAAGCTTTTGGGGGAGGAATATAAATGTTGCCAGAGGACAGCAAGAGAAACAATGACAGTGAAAAATTCTGGCCTTGTCATTTTTCAGTAATAATTAGGAGCACATTAAAACTACAACAGTGGGCCGGGCGCGGTGGCTCACGCCTGTAATCCTAGCACTCTGGGAGGCCGAGGCAGGCGGATTGTTTGAGCTCCGGAGTTCGAAACCAGCCTGAGCAAGAGCAAGACCCCGTCTCTACTAAAAATAGAAAGAAATTAGCTGGACAACTAAAAATATATAGAAAAAATTAGCCGGGCATGGTGGCGCATGCCTGTAGTCCCAGCTACTCGGGAGGCTGAGGCAGGAGGATCGCTTGAGCCCAGGAGTTTGAGGTTGCTGTGAGCTAGGCTGATGCCACGGCACTCACACTCTAGCCTGGGCAACAGAGTGAGACTTTGTCTCAAAAAAAATAAATAAAACTACAAGGGTGAAGGTATGTGGGCCAAGGCGGGGGTGGGAAGGTCGGTTTGGGAAAGTGCTACATTGAAGGCCCAGAAAGAAGTAACCAAAGGAGGAAAATTACTCCACCTTGCCCGTGAGAGCCTGCACTCTGTTTCTATAGCTTGACAATGTTGATTATACAAGATAGTGCAAAGGAATCAAGATTGGATTGGAAAGGTAGCATAAGCATATTGATAGTGAAATGAGGAAGGTAGTTTATTATTGTGGGAAAAGGGCAGCTATTTTATCCTAGTTGGATGGCCTCTTAGAAACATGTTTTGTTTTTGTATATTGTTTTGGGAGTATGTTATAAATGTGTTTTTTAGAATCCTTAAATGGTCAAGTGGCTGTCTCTATTGTGAAAGGAGGCCTAGAATTCTCTCTGAATGCCCTTGTGACATTAGAGGTCTGAAGCCTACTTAGTAGTAACTGAAGTTTCAGCCCTTTTGTCTCTAGAGAGAATGAATGATAGATATTATAATGACAAATGAAAATGGTCCTTTAGTTACACAGGAACATACTTTCTGCTCCTCATCCAAAAGAAATTTATGATCATTTTTAAAAATTAAGACTTTTTTATAACAGTTTTAGGTTCACAGCAAAATTGAGAGGACGGTACATAAATTTCCGTTATACCGTCTGCGCCCACACATGCATAGCCTCCCCCATTATCAACATCCCCAACTGGAGTGGTACGTTTGTTATAACTGGTGAACTTACGTCATAAATTATCACCCAAATTCTTCATCTTTTCATGGCTTGATAGCTCATTTCTTTGTAGCACTATATAATATTCCCCTGTCTGGATATATCACAGTTTATTTATCCGTTCAGCTACAGAAGAACATCTTGGTTGCTTCTAAGTTTTGGCAGTTGTGAGTAAAACTGCTATAAACATCCACGTGCAGGTTTTTGTGTGGACATAGTTTTCAGCTCCTTTGGGTAAGTACCAAAGAGTGTAACTGCTGGATCATGTGGTAAGAGTATGCTTAGTTCTGTAAGAAACTGCCAAACCATCTTCCAAAGTGGCTTTACCATTTTGCATTCCTACCAGCAATGAATGAGAGTTCCTGTTGCTCCACATCCTCACCAGCATTTGGTTTTGTCAGTGTTCTGGATTTTGTCTATTTTAATACAATGTGTGTATTCACTGCCATCCCTTCGAGCATTGTGACAAATGTATTATTTCTGTCTTAGGAGAGGCTCTTTTGACATGGCTGTCATTGCTGGTCACCTAATTGGACATGTTGTCCTGGAAACTGTAGTGGTCATTTGTTGTTTAGAGTGGAACAGAAAACAGAAGATTGGCTCTGATTATTTTGCCAGGGAGAAATTCCATTCTGAACAACTGACTCACTGTTTATGCTTGAATCTTTTATTAGTTAGTGCTATTAATAACTTCACCTCTGACAGGTTTGAGTGATAGGTTGAGCGATAGCTTTGCTGATAATGAGTAATGCTTCTGAGACCCAGACCCCAAATCTGGGTTTAGTTACATTAAGAAGGCAGCCAGTACAGGTAAGTATCCATCCCAAGATCTCTTAAAACTATGACGGAGTCCAACCCTGTTAGGAAAATTCTCTTGTTAGAGAGTGAATCTCAGATCCCTTTTATCTTTGTCAATGGGCCTTGGGCTAAAAGGAAACACATTTAACATTTACTGCATGCCAAACAATGCTAGGTCATTCTACATAACATCTTTTTTATTCCTCATAATTTCCCTGCGAATTACTTTGTATTATATCCATTTATATAATAATTCCTCAAATGCCCAAGTTTTTTTTTTCTCCCCCATCTCCCTAGCCTTTATATATGTTGTCCCTTCACCTGGAACAATCTTACTCCTCCTTTTTGCCTAATGAATCCCTACCTATCCTTCAGAGCTCATTTGAGATGTCACTACTTTAAGGAAGCCTTCCCCACCCCCTAGGTTTGCTTCCTTATTACACTCTCAAAGCGCACTGTATGCCAGTAGCACAAGAAATTACATGATTAGTCATTTAGTATCATTTCTGATGAAGTGTAAGCTCCATGAACACAGGAACTGTGCCTGTGTCATTGTTCTGTGTTATTTGTAGTGCCAAGTACAGTTCCTTACACACAGGTGTTCAGTAAATAATTGTATGATTATGGCCAACAAAAGTTGAATGCTAAAAAAAATGTAAAAATTTTAAATAAATTTTAAAAATAAAAAAGTTGAAAGTCTGTTACAACTTGACAACCTTCCTTTAAATTATACCATATACAGAACCTAATAGGAAGTATTCTTTCATGAAATTACCCAAGTGCTCAACTCTATTTCAGTTACAGATTGGCTAACTATGAAAGTTATTCAGTAATCCTATGTACTGGCTAGGGTGTGGTTCTGAGATAAGAAACTTAAAGTCTTCAACAAGTTTACCCAGTTCTGTGTAGGTAAGCTCTTCGGAGAAGTCCTATCTTTCCGAGCAGCTATTTTTGACGAAAGCTGGTGGGAAAGGTTCCAGGACTACATGTCCAATTAGGAAACTTTATAAGAAGTAGACACATCTGCTGGTTTACCAATGTTTCTAACTTCTTTCTGGGCTGAAAACTGCTTGTTTTGTGGAAGAGTAAAACTCAGCAACAAAC
Source organism: Indri indri (assembly GCA_004363605.1). NCBI lineage: Eukaryota > Metazoa > Chordata > Mammalia > Primates > Indriidae > Indri > Indri indri. The sequence continues at coordinate 7,610 of RJWJ010046221.1, read as the reverse complement.
TCTAAAATGAAAAGCTTCCAAACTTTTGAGGAACAAACGGAATGCATCGTGAACACTCTACTCACAGACTTCTTGAGTCCAACATTGCAGGTTGCTAACCGGGAACTAACCTGTATAGATGGACCAGATTCAGGTAAGGTTTCTGGCCTAAGGTGGTGATTACAGGCCAAAAAAGTATGCTTTATTTCCCCTTCAGTTTCAAAAGGCAAACTCTAAGCTTTTAGCAACACCTAAAGGAAAAAGATTCTCAATGAAGGGAGATTTTCTGACTATTGGTATTGACAGCATTGAAGTTCTTGGGAGAGAACAATAACAAAATTGTTTAAAAGACGAGAACTTTTTCTCATTGCCTAGATTCCTAGGACTTGCCATCCCTTTAAGCATTGTGACAAATGTGACCAATATGCTCCTCTGTCTTAGGAGAGGCTTGCTCTTTTGACGTGGCTATCGTTGCTGGTCGCCTTCGGATGCTGGGTGACCAGTTTAATGGAGAATTGGAAGCTTCTGCCAAAAACATCATTGCAGGAACCATTCAGGGACAGGTCAAGTTTCTACTTTATGCTATTGTTTGTTGCTTTTTTTTCCCTATTTCAAACTTCCTTTTTTTTTTTTCACTACTTTTATACTACTGTAACTAGGAATGTTCTGTGCAAGTTTTGGGTGTTTATAGTCATCCAAGGAGATACAGCAGGAATTCGCCAATTGCTAATTCTTTAGGAGTTAATGAAAACCTAAGTGGTATAGAGATGGAAAGCTCTCGGCATAGGCTGAGCAGCCTTCAGCTTGTCTCCACTTGGTTTTCATCAGAGCTGTGTTTAGTGTACAACAGTGATAGCAATTTGCTCTTGACAAAGTATCTTTTATGCATGTTTTAAAACTTAAGTTTGTTGGGGCTAGGTGTCTTTTCCACCCCAGGGTTCACCAGTGAAGTATATACAGTAATGACAGGCAGTTTACAAGTCTGATGCAATGAGGGATAAGCCCTCACAGCAGGCCACTGGCTTTTCATCAGAATGCTGATCACTGACAGTACCACTTGGACTTTGTATTAGATATAAAGACCGTAAGGCAGTGTCCTACGAGATGTTGCTGATTAAGATCAACAATGACAGCTAATATTAACTTACTACTTACTGTGTGCCATATTGTCTGATTTAATCATTATACCCCTGTATGAGTTATCATAGAAGCCATTATCACTAGAACCACTGCTCCTCATCTGCTATAACACCATGAGTGCAAACATCTAACCTGTGTTGTTCACTGCTATATTCACACAACCTAGAATAGTGCCTGATATACAAAAGGCCCTTAATTCCTGACTTGATACCATTTAAGCAGATAAAGCAACTGAGGCATAGGGAAACAAGTAATTAGGTCACTCAGTATGTGTTGAAGCTGGGATTTGTTGTATGTATATATATATATGTGTGTGTGTGTATATATATATATATATATACACACACACACATATACACATATGGTCTCTCTCTTGTCCAGGCTGGAATGCAGTAACTCCTGGGCTCAAGTGATCCTCCTACCTCAGCCTCCTGAGTAGCTGGAGCTATAGGCGTACACCGTAACACCTGGCTAATTTTTCTTATTTTTTTGTAGAAACAGGGTCTTGCTATGTCACCTAGGCTGGTGTCAAACTTCTGGCCTCGAGTGATCTTCCCACCTCAGCCTCCCAACGTGCTGGGATTATAGGTGTGAGCCACCTCACCTGGCTTGAAGTGAACATTTGAACCTAGACTGATTCCCGAACCACGATCTTAACCATTATGCTTTATTCTTCCAATTTTACCCAACTTGGACAGTGTGCCTACATTACATTCAGGCACAACTGGACCTATTACTCCCAATTGCTTGCCCTGAGGCTGTCCTGTGTAGCTTCTAGCTAAGCCTACTTTTTCTTTCTCATTTAAAACAATTTTGAAACAGCCTCAAACTCATACAAAGTTGCAAGTATAGTGCAAAGAATTTCTCTCTTGAAATCATCTGAGAGTAAGCAGGTGATATATTTCATCACCTCCTAACACTTTTATATTTCCTTCAAACAAGGACATTCTTGTAGAGAACCAAAATCTAACCCCCATCAAAGTTAGGAAATTAATATTGATACAGTATCATCTAATAGATCCCATTCGAGTTTTGCCAGTTGTCCCAATAATGTAAGTTATGGTAAAAAGATCCAGTCAGGATCACATACTGCATTTAGTTGTCATGCCTCTTTAGTCTCCTTCAGTCTGGAATAGTTCTGCAGTCTTTCCTTAATTTTCATGATCGTGACACTTGAAGATTATGGGCTAGTTATTTTGTTGAATGTCCCTTAACTTGGGTTTGTTTATTGTTTCCTCTTGAACAGATTAAGGATATGCACCTTTGGTAGGAATATCACAGAAGTGTTGCTGTTTTCTTCTCACTGCATCCTATCAATTGACATAAGATTTCATTTTGTCCCATTACTGGTGTTGTTAATTTTAATCACTTAAGGTGGTGTCTGTAAGGCTTCTCCACTGTAAAGTTACTCTTTTTCCCTCTGTAATTAATAAATGTTTTATAGAAAGATACTTTAAAACTATGTAAGTATCCCGTATCTCATCAAAATTTCAATGAATTTATTTCCATATCAGCATGGATCCTTAAATTCCTATTTTACTCAACAGATTATAATCTGTTACTGTCATTATTTATTTAGGTGTTCATATTGTCCCAGATTTAGCTAGTGGGAGTCCTTTCAATCCAGTCTACATCTTTTTGATGTGTCTCTTGTCATTCTTTGAGTACTTCCTTAATTTCTAACAGAAGAGCCTGAACTTTCCAAGCCCCAAACTAGAATCAACTGTTCTCCAGGGACCTCTGGTTTCTTTTAATGGAGAATGCTGTTTAGAAACCAAGATCTAGGTACCTTCCCATGTGGATGCCCTTCTAAGCTCGTTTGGGCTCTGATATCCTGCTCTGTCTGCTGTTGGCTCCCCTGCACCCCAAAAGATCTTACTTGGCTCCACCTAATGGCTTGTGGATCACACTGTTTGGGAAAGAAAGAGGAAGAGGAAGAGCTAACCAATTTTTTTTTTTAACTTTAGAGATTCCTATACATTTCCTTATCACTGAAGCAATACCTTTACAGTTGACCTGCTGGACTATCATGTACTTAATATTTTTCACTCAAATCATTTTATTTTTCTTTCATTTTGTTCATCCTAAGCAATGATATCTGAAATCATAGGTTTGATGGACTACTTATATATTTTCTAATACCCACTAAAATAAAAAAATATTAAAATGAGAAAAGTTATCTGATTACCTCAGATATACCGCCAATGGTACATTTGCCACTCTTTAAGAAACACTTGCAGCCGGGCGCAGTGGCTTACACCTGTAATCCTAGCACTCTGGGAGGCCGAGGTGGGAGGATCGCTTGAGGTCAGGAGTTCGAAACCAGCTGGAGCAAGAGTGAGACCCCCGTCTCTACTAAAAATTAGGAAGAAATTATCCGGACAACTAAAAACATATAGAAAAAATTAGCCGGGCATGGTGGCGCATGCCTGTAGTCACAGCTACTCCGGAGCCTGAGGCAGGAGAATCGCTTGAGCCCAGGTGTCTGAGGTTGCTGTGAGCTAGGCTGACGCCATGGCACTCTAGCCCAGGCAACAGAGTGAGACTCTTGTCTCAAAAAAAAAAAAAGAAACACTTGCTTTACTGGATTCCTGTACCTGCAGCCTCCTGTACTTTTTGAGTGATGCTTTACTGATAGATCCTATATCTCTCCTCAGGTAGGACCTATACTCCAGGATACAGTGAAATCTCTCAGCCAGGCATGGTGTGCTCAGGATTCTAGCTTAGCTTATGAGAGAGCCTTTCTGTCAGTTTCAGTGAAACTTCTTGAGTACGTGGCCCACATGGCTCCTGAAATGGCAAGACAGGTGGCTAGCCCCATGACGCGTATGATCAGTGGGAACAGAGCCATCCGGGAATTCATCCAGGGCCAAGGAGGTTGGGTAAGTATGTTGGGGCTCCTGGCTTTGCTAGGCATTTGCACTGTTTTTGTACTAATACATCATATTCCAATTCATGACCCTTTCTGTAAGTTGGAAAGCAAGCAGGAAAACAGGCCTCCCTACTTTGCTGAAAATGCCCAGATTTTCTTGCCATAGAAAATGGGGGCAGACTCAGAAGCTCAGCCTGTGGGGATTAGACTCAAGAGTCATGCTACCCAAAATGTCGACTGCTGATTCTCATAAAGCTAATCTTCACTTCCCACACTTAATCATCTATAAAATGTATTGATGGTAGAGTTCTAATCTTAGCCTGGCTTCACTTTGCTGCCTGGTAAATTTCTGGGTCTTCTTTCCCTAACATCTTTAGGTGTGTGCTGAGGAAGTTCAGGATCATCTAAATATTATGTAACAACAGTCTTGTCTGCTATAGTGATAACTGTAGGAGGCATTCTAAGCGCATGACTTCTGCTGTCATGGAGCACTCCCCTCCGTTTCCAGGATCAGCAGAAACCTTAGTAAGAGCTGTGTTCCCCAGAAGTATCTGCAGATCATACCCTGGTTTCTTAGAAAGTTCCCGAATACCATTCCTTTGACTGTAGGATTTTCACTGTCTTTCCTAGGAAAATCTGGAGAGCTGAAGAAGAGGTGGGGCTATTCCCCAGAGTGAACATCACTTCCTGGACTGATTTTGTGATTGATTTCTTCATTTGGTCAGAACTGAACTTAGCTGAATAAACTATTTTCTACTGATCGTTAAAGTTGGGAGCAGCTCTCAGAGGCCTACAGAAATTTTCTACTTTCTGTTTTTACATTAGTTTTAATGAAGTTCTGTTGTAACAAAGACCTCTAGACACAAAATAATGACTTGTTAGTAGAGGAATTCCAGGCAACAGGGCAGGCCTTTGCTGGATATATTTTGGGGGAAAGGGAGAACAATGGAAACTATCCATTTTCTCTTTGACTAATGATGTACTTTTTATGAAATAAAATTCTTCTGTCTGTGCATCTGAACTAAGTTTCAGCAAGTGCAACCTAAAGTGAATAAATACCAGCTCCTTGTTTTATCCTGTGTTGCTCATAAAACATCAGACTATGGATTTAGTTCCGAGTATACTGCATTATCTTGAGATTTGAAGATATGGCGCCCATTGGGATTACACCAGGCAAATGGTAGAGCAGTTCCGGCTTAGGTGTTGGGTATCTGAGGGAGACCCTATCTTAGGAAAGCTTAAGATTGGGCTGCAGGAAGAAGACATTGCAGCCCAGAGATTAAGAATGGATTCATATTGCCTGATTTTTTTTAACAATTTGGTTTCACCATGGACTAATTATGTGACATTGGACAAGTAACCTCATTCCTCTGTGCCTTAGTTTCCACATTTGTAAAATGGAGATGATCTGGTATATACTTCATAAGATTCTTACGAGGGGTGAATGAAACAATACACTTTGTAAAGGGCTTAGCTAGTGCCTGGGTTATTTTAAACAATGTGCCACAAACAATTTGGAACCCCTGTGATTTGGAATTCATAGGGTTCATAAAGTGAAAAGCCTTGACTTTTCCCCTCTCCATTAACTCTCTCTCACAGATGCAAACCACTCTTATGGCTTTACCTTTCACTTCAGTGTGAGTGATTCCTAAATATGATTATGATTATTTATTTCCCTTCTTCTCAAATTTATATCCACAAACTCTAATTTCTTATTTCCATCCTCTCCTAAATGCCAAATAACTAGCCCAAAAACCTCAGTCATTTTTACCATCACCCTTTCTCCAGTCCAACTTACTCAATTAGTCTTTCTTTTTTTTTTTTTTTTTTTTTTTTTTTTTTTTTTTTTTTTTTTTTTTTTTTTTAGACAGCATCTCAGTATATTGCCCAGGCTGGTCTCAAACTTCTGGGCTCAATAATTCTACCACCTTAGTCTCCTGAGAAGCTGGGATTACAGGTGCAGGCAACCATGCTTGGCTTAGTCTTTCTCATTTATTCCTTCCTTTTTGTCATGATCCTTCCCACCAGATTTTATTATCAACAATCTGGACTATTGGTAAAACCTCCTAGTTAGGCTTTCAGTTGATTGTCCTGTTCCAGTCCTGTTCTGCCCCATTCCAGTCTGTCCTGTGTACTTCCCCCAGACTGACCAAAGCTGTGGTCTCTTTGTCCATTGTTTCAATTTGTTTTTAGATATGGTATAATTCGTTTTTAAAAAATTTAACATACCGCCGAAGGAGATTACAAGACAAAATATTTATCAGAGGAGGCGTTTATTTCTTTAAAAAAATTTTAAAATATCTTTTATTGTTTTACCCAATGTAAGCAGAAAAGGTGTATATTCTTTTTAAATCAGGAAACACTTTCCAAAAGCATTGCTTTGATTGCTATTCTCTTAAAATCTTTCAGTGGGTGATTGGGTATGTTCATTATCTTGATTGTGGTGATGGTTTCATGGGTATATATACATGCAAACTTATCAAACTGTGTACTTTGAAACGTGTATTATATGTCAGTACTACCTCAATAAAGTTGTTCTTTTAAAAAAACCTTCAGTGGCTCCCCAGTGTCCATCACATAAAGCCTGACCTTCAGGCTGGTATTGAAGTTCCCCCAGAATCTGGCCCCAACTACCCTTTCTAGCCTTATCAATCATGATTCTCCTCTACAAACCCAATGCTTTTGTAAAACTAAGCTACCCACTAAAGCTACCCCACTCCTACTGTTCTCAATGTTTCATATTGCTTTTTCTCAGGCTCTACCTATACACATCTTCAAGACCCAACCAAATTGTCACTTCCTCCATGAAGGCTATCCAGATAACCTGAACAAGAAGTGATCTTTGCCTCCTCAAACTTTTGTTTGTACCACTTTTATGGTTCTTATCACAAACAGCCTTAAATTGTGGTTATTTGTATATACTTACCTTCTCTACTAGAATAAATGATCCTTGAATGATATAATTTGTTGTGTACCTCTGTAGCACCCCTCCTCCCCATTCTCTTGCATGTATATGAATTTTATAAATGTTCATTAAAGAACAAATAAATGATTGGCTCAGATGAGACTTCAAATTTGATTATATTTTGAACAGGATGCTAAGCCTTACCAAGAGTCCTGACATTCTCTTTATTAAAAAAATTGTTTCAACTGCAAGTTACTGGTTGACTTTTGCCTCTTGAAGATTCTGAAACCAAAGGCAGAGTGTGATTCCCTGTGTGGTGTGTGGGAAGGTGACTATGAGGTCTGTAGCAGGTGAACTGAAGGGCTTGGTGAAGTCTCAGAATGTTGGAATGACAAGAAGCAGATTGGAAGATGGGTATGGGAGTTTCCTGCTGTGGATGATGTGAAAACATGAGGAAATCAGACAAGCTTCATTAAAGGTACTACAGTTATAAGCATCTTCTGTGTCCATTTATAAAAGCAGAAACAAGTGTGTTCTGGAGATAAAGGAATTAATTTCTTTCTGGCCATTGCAGTCCTTCGGAGTTGGACTCTGAACCTCAGTAGCAACACCATTCCTTTCATGACAATAGCCCTGTCGCCTGGGCAGCAGCATTGGAAAGTACCTTTTGCCAGGTCCCCCAGCCTCCTGTAGGGAAAGCCCATCTGCTCCTGG
>RJWJ010046220.1:0-11438 GCA_004363605.1 Indri indri | reverse complement strand
TAGAGGGTACAGTTTTCCATGGTGGTGTCTCTCTCTGCACGTAGCTTTCTTCACAACCCAAGCAGTGTGCTGCCCTAAGGATAGCCGTAGCCGGTGTCAGCAAAGTTGGAAAGGTTCTGCTGTTGATCTGGGTGCTGCATTGACATTGTCTGCCTCCAAAGGCGCACACGGAGAGCCAGGTGCAGTGGTGCGCATCTGTAGTCCCAGCTACTGGGGAGGCCGAGGCAGGGGAATAGTTCGAGCCCGGGAGTTCGAGTCCAGCCTGAGCAACATACCGAGACCTCATCTCTACTTGGCCATTTTGGGGTGATACAATCCTGTAGGTTAGCAGATCCTTAAATTTTGATGATGACAGGTTTTATTGGCCAGAGCTTAGATGATGAGCTGATAAAAATGCCTATTTTAAAATTCTCATTGGGATTAGGAGAAAATCTGTATGTACTTTTATGTGTGTTAAGCATTATGAGGACATTGGCTTTCTATTGTCTTTTTTCTCAAGACTATTATTATTTGACCTTGGCATTGGAATGTATGACCATATGTCTTCTGCTACTATGCCCAGAACATCTCCAGAGAAGGGGTCTACTGGGTCAGATGATAAGCCAGTTTCTGTGGGTATTTACTGCCCTTTTTCTCCCTCTCTGATCTTGCCTTTCCCGCCACTATTCTTCCTTCTCAGCTACTCTTCCTGTTTACTCTTCCCTCCATCTCTGCTTGTTAAATGGATTTGGGGAGCAGGTAGACATAGGTTTGGAGCTCATTCCTGTTACCAGCTATTTAACATTGGGCAAATCATTGTCTAAGCCTCAATGCCCTTATCTGTAACATGGGGCTAAATATTAGTATTTTATGCAAAAACACCAAATAAAATGCCTGGTACATTTTTATTGCTCAATAAATGTTAGCTACAATTAGTATCATTGCCATTTATATTTCAAGGCTCATCTCAAATAATTATACTTTCATGACAACTTTTTTTTTCATTATTTTATCCAGCAGTGGATATGATTTACTCTGTTGAGTTTCCAGAGCACTTTATATCTCCTCTAACATTTTATATTCTTGTGTGTGTGTGTGTGTGTGTGTGTGTGTGTGTGTGTGTGTGTGTATGTACTTGTGCACCATAGGGTAGTGGGTATACTTTACTAATTTCTGTATCTTCTGTATTGCATTCATTTCATGGTGCAAGTGATAGGTGCTCAATTATAAGGTTGAATTGAGTCAAAATGAGATAGAAGGGAACAGGGCTATCATATAGTTATAAAACAGTTTAACTGGTTGGGTGAATTCTCTCGTAAGTTGGAAATATAACTACCCTTGGAATAGGATTCAGTTATTTCCCTAGTTAGAGAGAGAGAGAGAGAGAAAGAGAGAGAGGCGAATGTGTGTATTTCTCAATGTTTACATAATCAAAACTAATGCAACAACAAAAAAGGAAAATTAAAGAAATAACAAAAACTAAACAGATGGCATAAAAGATGATCACTGACATAGGGTAGCAGTTCACTGGTACTCAGAGGAGACTTAACGTAACCTTGGTCATTTATATAGCTGAGAAGGTAGCTTTCATGTATACATGTTCAGCTGTTTGTGAGGTTCACAACTCTCAGACTGGGTCTGCATGAGGGAAGCTATACCTGGTAAGGCAAAAGAGGGGTATTAAACGAATCTTACCTGAAGCTGGAGTCTCATAGAGAGAATGGGTTTATCTGGGGTCATGGGGTTATATTGTGGACCCAACTTGTTTTAATGGAGTTCGTTTCCATTAATTTTCCTGCCTCTGTCCCCCGGGTATCATAAGAAGCATGAAGATATGTGTGAGCTTTCTCTTCCTTCCTTAATTACCTGAGATAAATTACCATCTTTGAACACCAGATCCTCAAAGATATCCTTAAAAAAGCTTATTTTTTTATTCCTTTAATTCTCTGTCAGTAGTGAGTGGAATGTTGGGTGTCTGTCTCATAGATCCATAAACACTATAAAACTGCAAAAAATGTAGGGAGACCTTCATATGGTGAGACAAGTACTCCTATTTTATAGTTAGGGGTTGTGTGATCTGCTCAAAGTCACGCAGTGAATCAAGAGTCTAGATCTCATTTCTGCTGCAATGCTGGACTCATCAGGTGTATCTCTGTGCTTGCACCAGGAAGTAGGTGTTGTGCTGTATGCACTGGACAGAGAGATTTGCCAGCTGCGGGCCTTTGTGGAGGCAGAAGGAGGCCCCCATGAGGACACTGCTGTCAGGGATTGTGGTGGCTACAGAGACTGTGCTGTTCCTTGGTGGTAAACTAGATGGATATTATGGGACTGGTAGAATTACATATTAATAAATAGAGGGCTTTGATTTGAAAATATGATTAAAAGAAACTGACTACTAAAACACATTTCCTTGTTTTTCTTGCCTTAACTGCCAAGATTAGGACTGTATTCTACTGAGTTGATTTTTTAAAAATCTGCCACTAAGGAAGTTTAATCCATATACAAAAAAACAAAACAAAACAAAAAAAACCCTCACTATAATAAAATTTATTATAGTCCTTATCATTCTCAAAAGTAATTTAGATTTGGCTTCAGAATTTTTGTTCTTTAAAAAATTTAATATTATAAAATAATTTTTTTGATTGCAAAGCAATATATGCTCATTGAAGAAAAACTTGAAAATATAGAAAGGCACAAAGAAGAAAATAAAAGTCACCCATAATCCCATCTCCAAAAGATAACCACAACTAGTATTTCGCTATTTACTGTGTATTCACAAATTTCAGATCATACATAATGTTTTTATAACCTGTTATTTTTACTTAATATGCTATTGATTTCCTTCTAGGATAAATGCAGTGTTATTATTTAAAAATTGCTTTCAACATTTTAATGACAAATTGTCAGACATGCAGCAAAGTGGGAATTTTTAGTGAGTACCCACCCACATGTCCATTACCTGTATTCTATCTACCGTTGATATTTTACCGTACTTTATCACTTACCTATCCTTCCACCCACCCTCTGTCCATCTACTGATTCATCTTATTTCTTTTTCCATACATCTCAAAGTCAATTTCAGCGCAGTGTATTACTTTTAACCAAGCTGGTTTACCTTCATAATTGTGCTTGGTTTAATACCAGTATTCAGAGGAATTTGTATTTTCTCAGCATACACAAAGGAAAGCTTAAGGTACTTGCTGAGAGAATTTTGTTGGATATAGTGAGAAAGGATATCCAGGGGTTTAAAATTTGCCTTGGAACAGAGTTAATTGTATGAAGTATTAGCTTCTGATGTGGCACCAAAAAAACGTCAAAAATGATGTCCTGCTTACTTACCTGCTCTTATGCCTAATTCGGACTCTAGCATAAAGAAAATCTTTAGAGGGGCTAATACTTTTCTCTTTGTAGTTCTCCTTGCTGTTAGAGACCCCAGTGCTTGGTAAATAGTGAACATGGACTGACTTGGTAGGAAAAGCACTTCAGAGTGGTTTCCACCAGCCACCCCTGTGGACCCAGGTCGTGCCTTCCCTGGGCAGGGGATTAAGGGACCGTAGCTCTCTTCTGTAACTTCACTCGTTTCTGTTGTGGATAGATTTCCTGCCAGTTTACCTGGTCTTCCTATTTGAATGACAGATTCTTTCCTTTGTATTGATGGTGGAGGCTTGGGAGCATAGTGGTGGGACAGCCTTGGTGGGCACAGAAAACACATCTGGCTTGCATCTTTATGATGCCTCCTTTTAAAGGCATGTTAAGGTGTCTATTCCAAGGGCGAGGCCAGGGGTGGTGACGTTGCTTTGTGTACAGTTCCCAGCACAGCACCTTGTGTATTTAGGCATTTAATAAATTCCCGTTGACATGTAGACTGTCCCTTTTAAACCCTCAAAATCCCTGTAGCTGTTCTGCTCTGCAAAGGCCTGGTGCCTTTCACAAGCATTTCAAGAACACATATCCGTTCTTCAAACTTTATAATCTATTATTGTGCGTTCAAGTGGCTGGAGGCCCTTAAGATAGAGCGGCCTGTGTGTTTTTCTCCCCTTGTTTGCCCAGGTTTCACATGCCAGGGTGTTCAATCTCAGTGTCACGTCAACACCATTTAAAAGAAGACTCAACTCTGACATGGGTGACAGCTCTGACATGTTCTTTCTCAGAAACTCAGCTTTGGGTAAAGCACCTTCCTAGGAGCTGGAGTCTGTGGAGCCCTGACTTTTACATCTGGATCCCATAAGGCAACGTGATTTCTTTTAACTTCTTTTGGCTTCATCTCTTCCTTTTTGTTCTTTTCCTGAGGGCGGTTGATTCTTGGCCATCTCAGGCAGGTTATCCAGTTTTTGGATTATCCGTGTTCTTCCAGTTTTCCCTCAGGCAATTTCAGTCCTCAGTGACTGGGCTAGCCAGGGCCCTGACCCCCTGAAAGGACATCTGGTTCCTCCCCTCTCCCCTTTTCTCCCCCCTTTTCCAGGCAGAGCCCCTCTGACTCTTAGAGCTGTGGTCCTCAGCTGAGGAAGGTTTTGTCCTCCCTGCCCCCACCCTCTGAGATACCTGTCAATGTTTGGAGACATTTTTGGTTGTCACACTTGGGGAGGGGTAGGGGAATGCTGTTGTCCTCTAGTGGACAGAGGCCATGGTTGCTGCTAAACATCCTATAATAAACAGGACAGTAGCCCACAACGAGGAATTATCCAACCCAAGATGTCAATAGTGCTGGGGTTGAGAAACCCTGCCCTGCGTACAGAGGTCCTTTTTTGAAAATCTTCCCATCAATGGCATTATGTAACCTCGGTGCCAGTATTACACTGTTCCCCATCAGAAAGTTCATCTGTGTATCTAACCTAAGTCCTGTCAGTTGGTTGCTCTGAAGTGGAGATGAAAATGTATGTTCACCACGTTCTGTATATGGTCATACTCTCCCAACCTCATCTCAGTTAAGTTTTAAAATTTTTATTGTCTTATACCCTCTTTATTCTTTTTTTTTTTTAAATCTCTCTAGATGGTCCCCCAGATTTTCATGTATTATGTTTCTGATATTGTAGTGACCTAGTCCAGATGCAGCATTCTAGCAGTTCGGCCACTGCCACCTATGATGGAATGGTCATATCTGGGGTGGAATTGAAGGGGGCCGTCATGGCCAACCATCTGTAAATGACCACTAGAAAGAAGTAGAGGGAGTCTTGTGAAAGGAAAACCTTTTCATGTCAGAAAGACCTGGATACAAATCTTTACTCTGCCACTTATGAAAAGTGTGATGTTCGGCCTCAGTTTTCTCAGGCATAAAAGGAGGTTAAAATAAAATACTTCATAGGGTTGTGGGGAGTATAAAGTGAATGGGACTGTGTCTATACTTGTAAGTGGGGACTTGGTGTTTTAATGTACTGTGCCCATGGTTTCTGTTGGAGAAAATAATTAAAACGTTGGGACATGCACAGTATAGTTTGAATTTGATGATGGTTTTCAAACTTTATTGTGCAGGGGAGTCCCTGGGAGCTTGTTAAAATCTGCTAGGCCCCCAGGCCACATCCCTAGAGATTCTGTTTGAAAGTTTGGCCAAGTCTGGGAATTTGCCTTTTTCGCAGTAACCCAGGTGGCTCTGACTCAGGTGGTCCACAGATAACACCTGGAGAAATGCTGGCTTTATGGCTACCAGGTGAGCATATGGGTGGGGCCTCAGCCTTCTTAGGAAGTCTTCATCTCTGGTTAGTTGTTTTCTGTTTCTCTGGGCCCATTGACAGAGAATAATTTTTCAGAGCTGCTTCAAGCTGGACAAAGCTGTTCTTTGTTCTTGCTTTTAATGACAACTGGAGATATCTTTTTATTGGATGTTCTCCTTGAACATTATTTTGACTCAGTGTCCTAAGAAGTCTTTTGGGAACCAGCTCAGGAACGCCGGCTAGAAAAGTTTCCTTATTCACTGGCCGATGGAACTGTGAGTTGGGGTGAGGAAGGGCAGATTGGGAGGAGGTGGTTTTTATTCTCAGTTGGTCTTGGAAGACTTGGGGAGTAAGAAGTGAAACCTGGACAGGATTTCTCCCAGCTCCAAGCTACATTCCTTTAGGAGTGGGAGGAAAATGACTATATTCTGACCACTTGTCAGTGACTTGTATCTAGCTTCTCTTTCTTTTCACTCAATTATGCCTGGCAGGCTATAATATTGACTGTATCAGTATTTTAAGGAGTTTCTTTTTGCAGTTGTGGTTCAAGGGGTTTGAAGCTGGCTCACTGAGCGGACCCATGTGACCAGAGCTTGCTCTCTCCTGAAATGAATGTTTGTACTCTCCTGACAGAAGGAACCAAATAAATGGCCCAGGCATGCCCATAAATATCCATCAGTGCCTCTCTGTGCTGGAATTCTGGGTCTGCGTGTGTTCTGAGATCTCTTTCTGTGGGAAATGTTCTACCCACACCTTTCTGTCAGACATAGTGTCTTTGCTGCCAGCCAAGGTTTGGCCTTAGCAATGTGGGCTGTGAATCCGAAATATTTAAAAAGAAAATCTCGGAAGGAATTTTCATCATTTATTTAATAAATCAAAGTGTGAAGTAGAAATTAAAAGTCAGCTGGGGAGTGTAGTTGGAAAATATAAACCACATGAGACGTGCCTTTAAAATTTTAACTCCTCATTGGCAATTTTCCCCCAGAAAAACTCCCTTTAAAGTCCTATCAGTTGAACTTAGTGAGTTCTAAGCTGTGAATGTGAATCTTGGATGAAAAGTGTAAACCAAAGAGCCAGGTGGTTCAGGGTTGCTATTTTTCAACCCTTGCATTTAAAAGATCTGTCAAATAAGTCTTAGTTTACCTGAGTTAACAGGAGATTGTTCTGTCGGTGTTGGGTCCCTGAGCCTATGGCAAGTAGACATTTCTGTGGATTTCATAGTAAGAAAACTAAGCCAAGGCCATATAATTATTTATAAACTGGTAAATAAAAGATGAATGTTTATTGGTTAAATGGTAGTAAAAAATGAAAAAGAATTTGCTTAACCGAATATTTTTTATTCCAATTTTAACTTGTTGTATCTTTGAATATGTTTGTTTTAGAGTTGAAAGTGAAGTCAGGTGATAGTTTGGTCTTGTAAATTTAAAGTGTGCTGGTCTCTAAGGCTAATGGCATTAATAGTTCTGTGGATTTTTTTTGTCTAATCATTCATATCCTTTCCCACTTCTTAAGTGTTTTAACATATGGTTTTTGATGCAGAGATTTTAAAAATCCATGAAAATGTTACTTAAAGGTTCAAGAGAGAAACAAAGGTGAATGGAAAGTGCGACATTATTTTGTTGGCTCCATTTGGTCACTTTGATTCTTGCTAGAGAATGTGGGGGATTGTAATGCAGGTCAGATACTCTCCTGAAATCTAATAAGACATCCAGATACTCTTATAGCCCAAATATTTCCAAGGCCATGCTGACAGCTTAATTACTTAAAGCAATATTTGATACGGCTGAATACTTGTTGTTGTCCAAAGAATTTGGATGTCTTTTTGAGTTCTTTGTTCAGTGTAAGCTCTGCCAGAAGATGTGAAAATCTGCACTGACATAAATGTTAAAATACAGGCTTACCATTTCCTTTTGCAAACAGAATCATCATGTAATTGCTTAAAGCGGTGCTTCTTAACCAGTGGCTTTGAAATGTGATACAATTTTGCACAACTGAATAATTTCCTCGGTTTTCCAGGATGGGGTCCAGTTTCTCCTGTGCTGGTATCTGATCTGTAGACGGCAATTCTTTTTCTCCTTCGTACAGTCTCTTGAAAGGGTCGGACTCACAAATTCAGTAAACAAAAACATGGAAGAGGGCTGGTCTCTCAGCCTGGTAAGAGTCTTCACAGAGAGGCTGTTGCTTGCCTCCTTTTAAAGCTGACAGCAAACTTCAATGGTGTCAACCTCATGTCTCTGAACCGTATAACCCCTTTAGGCATCTGGGTATCAAGGGATACAGGATTTTTCTTGTAGTTTCCTGAAGTTCCCCCACCCCCTACTACTTTTAGCATTGCCTAAAATACTATGCCATGGTGAAGAGTCTAGAGGACAGCTGGGAAACTGGCAATTGCATAAGCATATGAAACTTTTTTAGATGTGCATTGAGGAGTGAGGAAGCTTTAAAGGAAAGACACCTTTAGAATACAGTATAGTAATCTCTCTATAACATTTATCTGTATGATATATATACGGTTCTAAATTTACCCACACATGTTTAAATATAGTGAACTATTTCAATGTAAAACTATCCCTAAAACATTCAGAGAGTTGTCTCTTGGAGTGTTTCATCTGTGACTCTTGCCAGTAGCACTTAGCCACCTAGTGAATGCTATGACTTTGGTGAAGTTACAGTGCTGGAGAAGGCGATGTCCTCACTAAGTCTATGTTTGATTCCCCTGTTAAAAAAAAAAAAGTGTGCGCTTTGTGATGTAGGTTCAGCCAATTTCCTGCTGTGCTTTGTCAGTTATTCTAGTATCCTAGGTAAATAATCCCTAAATGAAATGTTTGTATTTCTTTTTGCTCACTTGGTTTGGAAAATCATTGACAGGTAAATGATTTTGTAAGAAATTTCATGAGTTACCAAACACACCAACTTTGCCAAGAGCCTTGAAGCTTCCACACTTGACATTGTTTTGGCTTTTATTTGCACCAAAGGTGGGTTATCTCCTTGAAATTATTATACAACATTGAGATAAAGGAGGATTCAAGTGCTTGATTTTAGGGCTAAAGGCTCTAGGCTCCAAGGGCTCATGGCTCACTAACATGTTGGGATGTTGTGGTACAATTAATATAAACATGCTTTAGAAACATGAAAAGTGTTCGCAGTCCAGTTCTCAATGAGAATAGTAGAATTCAAAGTCATAATTACTGTGACTATACATGTGAGTGTATATAAGTGCGTGTGAACAAAGGTGGGCATGTATATACAACCATGAAAATGATTGTGTTTAGGTAATGGGATTTTTTAATATACTCTTTGTCATTGTTTAGTATGTTTTGATTTTAAGGAATCTTTGAATCCTCTAAAAGAAAAGGAGTTGGATGGAAAAAAAATACCTGCAAACACTGAATATTTATACTTCCTCTTTTGGTTTTGTACAGCATTTCTTCACAGGAGGGCAGCACACACGAATACTCACTCGTGAGAGGTGACTGAACAGTTCTTTCCCCCGAGACATCTCTTGAACATGTGGAGGCCCATCCCCCTCTCCGCTTGTGTCTTCTCACTCAGTAAATGGCGGATGGCAGCAACTGGGTTTCCGCCATTCCTTCCCCTGCGTCCTCACCCGTCCTTAGTCTTGACGTTGAAGGTTGATTGAACGATGCTTGGCAGCCCAAGCCTTTCAAATTGTCACCTGGAGCAAGCAGAACATATTCTGGTGGCGGGGGTGGGCAGGGGTGGGGGGTAGCATTGGCAGAGCTTTGGGAAGGGTGAAGAGAGAATGAAGGCTATTCATTATAAAATTAGTGATGATTATAGTAGAGATGATTACATACTTAGTTTTAGTACCTAAATGTTTTTTTCCCCCAGTTAACCTCCAGTCCATCAGCAAGTCCTGTGGCTCAACATCCAAATATATTCCCAAATCCTACCATTTTTCTCCTCCACTTTGGCCGCCCTAGCTTTCACCATCAGTACAATCCATGCCTGCACATCTGTAGCAACTCTCCAGCCAATCATGCGGTACCTACCCTTGCCCCATAGACAATCTTATCTCCACATAGCGGCCAGGGTGGCCTTTGTACAGTACAAGCCAGATTCTATAATTCTCCTTTTCAGAATCCTTTAAAGCACTCACCTCAGTTTACAGGACTCTCTCCTTGTGTTTAGACTCTGGCCAACCTGTCCTGCCACCTCTTTTCCACCTGCCTCTTAGTTGACGAGTGCCGGCCACACAACCCTTGTCCCTGTCCTTTGAGCTGTCCAAACTTGTTCCCGCCACGGGCCCTTTACACATGCTGTCCCCGTGTCTTGGAATACTCTGCCCACAGATCTTTGATTGGTCAGCCTCTTCTCATCAGCCCAGATATCACCACTGCAGAGAGGCTTCCCTGACCACCATAGCTCAAGTACTCTTCCCACCAATTTTATTTTTATCATAGCACTTACTGCAATCTGAAATTATCTTATTCATGATTTAAAAAAAAATCCACATCCTGCCACACATTAAAATGTAAACTATGGAGGGCAGGGCCTTTTTGCTCTGTGCTCCCTTTCCAGTGCCTTAAATAGTGCCTGGCACACAGTAGAAACTCAGTAAAATCTGTTGAATAAGAAAGTACATATTCTCTGTTATTATGAATGTATAAGATGTAAATTTTGGTGAAGTTTTCAGCTCCAAGATGCTATTATTCTTTGTGTGATGAAAAATTGTTATAATTATTATACATAGTTAGCAGGTCATGTGTATTCTTCATCCCTTCCCCATTATTGGTGGTGGAGTTGTTATACCTTTCTATCAGTTTTGTTCTCGTTTCTGGGACAGGTTGGGCTTAAGTGTTTCGCATGTAACAAAGTGAAGCTAATTGACACATTAGGAAATTGAATCTGAATCTTGGGCTCTTACAGGATTTTGGTCCATACAGTGTAGCTAATAGGCCACAGCCCAGAGTCCAAACCTGAGAATGTGGTCATTATCACCAACAGGCTTTTATTAAATTTATGCAGCAGTTATCTTGGCAGCAAACAAGGCAAATCCAGGGAGTAGGTAACTGTCTTCTGAGAGCTTAGAGTTCTAGGTAGAAGCATTGGTTAACCAAAAACTTGACAGCAAGGCCATAAAACTAAATACTTCCTGTCATTTAAGTTGAGTAAGTGAAACAGAAAGAAATAAAGACGTTTATTTGTTACTAATAAAAGGTCAGTTTAACAAGAACTTATTTAATCAGCCTGGCTGTTAAAAAAAAAAAAAGTGGTAAATGAGTGACTATACATCATATTGAAACTCACACTATCTGAAGCAGCTCTCTGTAGAATACACATCTGCTTCTAGTTAGAGATGGATCACAGATCTGGGGACCTGGGCCTCATGCTATAAGAAAGTAGTTTCAATTAAAAAAAAAAAAGTTTGTAATGATTCTCTTTCTTATAGTATCATACCAGGTCATCTGTATAGGTTAAATTTAGACATAGTATTGCTGTTATAAAAGTTATTTAATATGAGTGTGACTAGAGGCTCAATATATGTTGCATAAAAGCATATACAATGATCTGGCTGGTCAACTTTGTTTACTGTGTATCTTTAGTTACAGGTAATGTTTGAGATGCCATGTTTTCTGGATTAATAAAATAAATTTCCAGATAACTGAAGCTCAACTTAATTTTAGCCATAGTTGCTGGATATAATTCTGAAGTTTAATTATGCTTTGTCTACTAAGGGCAGGATGTAGAATTGCCTTCATCTTTCATTTGCATTGAATTTCTGAAAATGAACCTGAAAAATCAAATAGTAAACTTATGTGTTGTGGGTTGGCGGAATGTTGAATCTTC
>RJWJ010046219.1:0-11472 GCA_004363605.1 Indri indri | reverse complement strand
TGTGTGTTTGCTTTTTACGGAAATAATTAAAATGATAAGCATTGACAGAAATGGCAGATTGTTTGAAAGATGGCCACAAAAAATTCCTCTGATCTCTGTAATTATGCTTCTGTACTGTGCAACTTTCTTGTTCCTCTCCATCAACAGGTAGAATCCATTTTTCCAACTGTTCATTTAGGCTGGTTTTGTAATTGCTGTGACTAATAAAATGTGGTGGAGGTGATACTGTGTTTATTCTGAGCCTAAGCTTCAAGATGCCTTGTAGCTTCAGCTTTTTAGCTCTTTGAGCACAGTACTGCCAAATGAGGAAGAAGATCTGGCCTGTGAAGGAAGAGACCACATGGAGTAGACACAAGCTGGCACCAGTCCATGGCCTGTTAGGAAATGGGCTGCACAGCAGGAGGTGAGGGGAGGTGAGCAAGCAAAGCTTCATTTGTATTTATAGCCACTCCTAGTCACTCACATCAACACATAAGCTCTGCCTTCTGTCAGATCAGCAGCATTAGAATTAGATTCTCATAGCCGTGGGAATCCTACTGTAAACTGTGCATATGGGGGATCTAGGTTGCACTTTCCTTATGAGAATCTAATGCCTGATGATCTGAGGTGGAGCTGAGGTGGTGATGCTAGCCCAGGAGAGCAGCTGTAAACACAGATTATCATTAGCAGAGAGGTTTGACTGCACAATAAATGCGATATGCCTGAATCATCCTGAAACCATCTCCCTTACCCCAGTCCATGGAAAAATTATTTTCCCTGAAACTGGTCCCTGGTGCCAAAAAGGTTGGGGAGCACTGATGTAACTAAATATATAATAGCTATAGTCTTAAGGCATGATTAAACAATAGAAACTTTTCAGAGGAGTTGTATTACTGCTGTTACTCTAGGAGTGGCCAGAAGTCAGGGTGAGATTTTGGGGACTGCATCCTCCCATCATTCTCACTTGCCTTAGCCTTTTCTTTCCTTTGGTCAGTCAGGCCTCCACCGTTAGTTCTAGAAGAGAAGGAGTGTACCTGGATTACCCAGGGTATGAGCACATGGCACTGGCTACTTCTCTGGGGAAAGGAAAAGATGTTTAGTCTTTATCTAGCAAGAGAAGTAAGGAGGAGGTAGGCAAAACCACAGGGTTTATCAAGTCACACTCTGGCGAATGTTCAGTGGGAAAGGCCCCTGAGAATTTGAGTGGGAGGTTGCGGTTGAGTTGAGCACTTTTGACATGGAATGAAGAGATCCAGAAGGATGATGTTGAATTTATCTACTTCGAAAATGCAATCGGAGATTTTCTAGACCCCATGTAATTTTGTAATGATTTTCTCATTCTCTGACTTTTAAAGAATTAATTCAATTACATTTTTTATCCCCCAGCTTTTTTTTAGATATCTAGAATCTCTCCTATAGAGAAACAGATATTATTTTTAAATGCTTTACTTTTCTTTGAGAGCACACCAAATATACTCTACTGATAATTTTGAAGTAGATTCTAGATGAGACTGACTGTACTAGACTCCAGAAAACTGATGCCCACAGTCTTTGAGATGCATAGGTCTTCCTTCCCATATTTCTTCTTTATAGGATATGAAGGCATTTCATTCCCCTTTCCTCTGAAGCAGTATTGATAGTAAGTTAAGATTCCCTTCAGCAACTTCTGGAGTTGCTTTTTATTTATAGTGGGTAAAGAAATAGGTAGAAACACTAGTGGTGACAAATGATAACAATTATGCCCACTTTTCTCCATTGAGATTTACAATATATATTCAGTTGTGACCGCCTGCATCTTTTGGATGTACGTGAAACTGCCTGCATCTACATTTTGTTCTCAAATTGTGAACCTAGTCACCTCAGTCACTCTCAACTTGGCTATATGAGTGCCAGGGACCCTTTTTCTAGGAGAGACATTATTCCCTACTCAGTATTCTGATTGTCAAGGTTACCTGAAACAATTTCATAGCAAAGTTAGAGAATTTATCTTCTGGAATGTGATAGAGCATATTTCTAATGATTTGACTTTCTCATGACCTTCAAAAACAAACAAAATAAAACAAACAAAAAAACCCTCCACTTGATTAGGTGGCATATCAAACTACAAAAGAAAAAGACACACTATAACTATGGCCAAGTGTAAATTACCAGCATACACACATGTTGCTATATTTTCTCCAGATTCATTTTATCTTTGTCATGACAGGGCTCTCATATATATGAAAATTGGACTAATAATAGATGTTACATACTAATATATATGAAAATTGGACCAATAATAGATGTTACATACTAACATCATCTCTGCATAGACTATAGCATATATTATTTATTTAATTCCCTATATAAATCTGCAAGGTAGATGTTGCAGCCTGTCAATGAGAATGCCAAGATTTCCAGAATTTAAAATAAGTTTCCCAGCCTCACTGAGGTGGGCTTGGACCTATGTTTTATTTGTCTCTTTAGCTCCCGAAGTCATTCTCTACTCTTTGTTCACCAGGCTTAATTGCTGATTTCTTTGCTTGATTATTTAGACATGTATTACTGTCTATCATTTTTACCTAGATAATTTGTTCCTTTAATTGAAACTACTCAAGAGTAAAATCAAGTGTGGTAAGCAGAATTGTACAATAGTCTGCAAGATCACAGCACCTGCTGTTCCCACCCTGTGTGATCTCCCCCTGTGGAGTGGGTGGGAACTATGAAAATAACGGGATAGGCATCCTCCTGATCAAATTGTTTTTGGCAAAGGTGAGAAATAGTCACTCCTGTCATGGTATTACATAAAGACTTTATTACATAAAGACATTACATTACATATAAGACTTCACTGTAGGAGACTTTAGTGAGATTGTCCTACTGCATTTGAAGGAGCATACTGCCCTGTTGTGAAAGGATCACCTGGAAAGGACCCAAGAATGGCCTTTAGGAGGTAATAGTGACGGAAAACTTGGGAGACAAATATAACTTCCATTCTGCAACTGTAGGAACCAATTCCTGGTAACAAAGCTTGGAAGAGATCCTTGAGTCATTGGTTCAATCTCACCTCCAGCTGCATCTTGATTTTAGGACTTCAGTTTGCTGAAATGTAGACCAGAGGCTTCAGCTAAACTCTGCCCATATTCCTAACTCCCAGAATGTGAGATAATGAATTCACTTTGTTTTGAGCCGCTATGTTTGTGATAGTTTGTTACTCAGCAATAGAAAACGAATACAGCAATTTTCATTCCCTCTCTCCCTCCTTTCTGTCTGTCCTTTCTCCTTTAAAAAGCACATACAGTTTCTAGAAAAATTACAGGCATAGTGAAACACTTCAAATGCTCAATCATGTTTTATCATGTAAATGACACTCGGGGGGACCTCTCTTTGTGTAAATCAAGGGAGTTTTTGATTTTTATATATCGATACTTACTAATTTTTTGATGGGAATATGCATTGTAGACCAACTTAAATCCTCAGTTTGTCCTTTTATTTATTTTCATACTCATAAATCGAAGGGACTTTGGCTATGAGAGAGGGGACAGGAACATTGGTTGGATACATGAGCATCACGACGCCACCAAATCTCCATGAAAGGAAATGGCAGCGAGAGAAGGTAGAACCTGTCTGAAAAGGTTAAAGCTGAACAAACAAGGAGAAAAGACAAAAAGAATCGAACAAATAGAAAACAGTAAACACAAATTTGAAAGTTTCAGGTACCATGACTAAATTATTTCTATTTCTACTACCTGGAGGGGGAAGATTTTCTAAGGATATTGTTTCTATATCAGAAACCTCAGAGCAGCGTCTGCGTCGCTGAGATAAAATTACACAGAAGAGATATGCGTCCAGGGAGCACTGAAATATTTCATTTGGGCTGGTTGAGCTTGAAATGGATTTCAGAAAATGTGGTCCCATTCCTTACTTTGTAATTAGAAATAATTTATACATAGCTATTAAAAATACACAAAACCGCATCTTTTAATTGCTAACTACTTTATCCAATAAACATAAAATATTTCAACTGAATTCTACATTCCTGACTTGCCCTTTGCTATCCTTCCAATATATACCAATATACTCAAGTAGAGTGGAATGAGATAATTACTAAAGTACACCCTGGAGAATATTGTCTGCAACAATTTTATAGCTTGAGTTTTCTGTGTTTTGCTATCGAGGCTCACACCTGCAGATGAAAACAGAAGGAAATTGCTGTCTTGATATTACTTCTGAATGTTGTGAGCAGTTTAGATCAAAGTTTGACATTTTGAGCTGTTTAATTCTCTCAAGGGAAAGAGATTTCCCACTTGAGAAGCTTCAAAAGTAAACCTCCACATCCCAAGTCTTTTTGAAACAAATCTAGTCTTGATAAGATTATTTTCAGATACCTCAGTGCTTGTATGGAGATAATGAATAAATTGTTTAAAGACAGGCTTCATGTAAGGATTGTTGTCCAAAGCCTATATTGTGTTCTGTGTTTAGAAAACATTGAAAAAGCAGTTATGATACTGCAGAATGTCTTCTTCAACCAATAGATTCTGAAGAAGTGCATGATTTTTATGTGTAAATTAACTCTTATTTCCCACTCACACATTCTTATACCACTTTTTCCCTTTGCTGCTTGTTGATATTTCATATCCAGAGAGTGCTCCTAATATTATGGCGCATTTGTGTATTGCTTTCAGATATTACTACAGCTATTTTACAGATTGGGAAACTAAAACTCAGCATAGCAAATGACTTATGTATCATATAAAAGGTGTGGAAAGATATACATATAATTAAGTCATTAATTTGAGATCAGTTAAAATTGAAAGACAGTACTGCTTAAGATTATATTTGTTAAGTCAGGAATAAAAATTACTTGGCCTCTTCTGCCCCCATTTGGATGCCCTTGATTTCCTGCTCTCATCTGATTGCTCTGGCTAGGACTTCCAGCGGTATGTTGAACAGAAGTGGTGACAGAGGGCAACCTTGCCTGGTTCCAGTTCTAAGCAAGAATGCTTTCAATTTTCCCCCGTTCAGTGTGGGGGTGGCTGTGGGTTTGTCATATATGGCTTTTATCATTTTTAGGTAAGTCAGTTATATGCCTATTTTGTTAAGCATCCTTATCATGAACGGGTGCTGAATTTTGTCAAATGATATTTCTGTGTCTGTTAAGACAATCATATGGTCTTTGTTTTTACTTCTATTCATGTGTTGAGTTGCATTTATAGATTTGCATATGTTGAACCATCCCTGCTTCTCTGGATGAACCCCACTTGCTTGTGATGGATTATTTTTGTTTGATAAGCACCTGAATTTGGTTTGCTAGGGTTTTGTTGAGAATTTTCGCATCTATATACATAAGGGATATTGGTCTATAGTTTTATTTTTTTGTTGCATTCTTTATGATTTTGGTATCAGGGTGATGTTGACTTCATAGAACATATTAGGGAGGATTCTTTCCTTCTCTATGTTGTGGAATAATTTCTGCAGGATAGGCACCAGTTCTTCTTTGTAGGTCTGCTAAAATTCGGGTGTGAAACCATCTTGTCTAGGACTTTTCTTTTTAGGAATGTTTTTTATTGCTGATGCACTTTTGGTACTTGACACTGGACTGTTCAGGAATTCTATTTCTTCCTGATTGAGCCTAGCGAGTCTGGGTGTTTCTAAGAATTTGTCCATTTCCACCACATTTTCAAGTTTATGTGCATAGAGGTTATTATAGTATCATAGATGATATTTTGTATTTCCATGGTATCAGTTGTAATTTCTCCTTTTTTATTCCTGATTGAACTTATTAGAGTACGTTCTTTTCTGTTTCTGGTTAATTTAGCAAGAGGTGTGTCAATTTTGTTTATTTTTTTAAAGAACCAACTTTTTGTTTTATTAATCTTCCCTATAAGTTTTTTTTATTATTATTGATTTCATTTAGTACTACTTAGATTTTTGTTATTTCTTTTCTTCTTCTGGGTTTGGGGTTGGTTTGCTCATCATTTCCAGGTCTTTGAGACAATTCATTAGATTGTTGATTTGGGATCTTTCTGTCTTTTGGATGTAGCCATTTATGGATATAACTATTCCTCTCAGGACTGCTTTAGGTGTGTCCCACAGATTTTGGTAATTTCTGTCTCCTTTATCATTTAGTTCAAAGAATCTTTTGAATTCCATCTTATTCCCTCCTTAACACAATAATAGTTCAGCAGAAGGTGGTTTAGTTTCCATGACTTTGTGTAGAGATGAGAGTTTCTGTTAGAGTTGACTTCTAATGTTATTCCACTGTGGCCTGAGAAGATGCATGGCATACTTTCTATATTTTTAAATTTGTTAAAACATGTTTTGTATCCCAGAATAATGTTAATCTTAGAGAATGTCCTAGAAACTGATGAGAACAACATATATTCAGTGGTTTGGGTGTAGAATGCTCTGTAAATGTCAGTTATGCCCATTTGTTATAGAGTTCTGTTTAAGCCCATTGCTTCTTTGTTTAATTTTCTGTTTGGAGTATCTGTCCTACTGAGGAGTATCTGTCCTATTGAGTAGGAGGGTGTTGAAGTCCCTGTCTATAAACAGTGCTGCTGTTTATCATTTTGTTTAGATCAAGTAGTATTTGCCTAATGAATCCGAATGCACCTGAGTTAGGTACATACATATTTAGAATTGTTATGTCTTCTTGTTGAATTGTACCTTTCACTGTTATATAGAAACCATCTTTGTCTCTCATTACTTTTGTTGATTTGAATGCTAAGTTATCTGAAATAGGAACTGTTATGCCAGCTTTCTTTTGGCTTGTATTTCCATGGAATATTGTTTGCTGATGATATGATCTTGTATCTAGAAAACCCCAAAGATTCTGCCATGAGACTACCAGAATTCATAAACAAATTTAGAAAAGTCTCAGGTTACAAAATCAATGTACAGAAATCAGTAGCATTCCTATATGCAAACAACAGGCAAACTGAGATTCAAATCAAAGACTCAATACCTTTCAAAATAGCAACAAAGAAAATAAAATACCTAGGAATGTATTTAACTAAGGAGGTAAAAGAACTTTACAGGGTGAACTACAAAACACTCAGGAGGGAAATAGCAGAGGATGTAAACAGGTGGAAAACCATACCATGCTCATGAGTCAGGAGAATCAACATTGTTAAAATGTCTATACCACCAAAAGTGATCTATAGATTCAATGACATCCCAATTAAAATACCAACATCACTTTTTGAAGATCTGGAAAAAAATAATTCTATGCTTTGTATAGGACCAGAGAAGACCCCATATAGCAAAAGCAATCTTAAGCAAAAGGAACAAATTAGGAGGCATCAATTTACCATACTTCAAGCTTTGCTACAAGGCTATAGTAACTTAAACAGCATGTTGCAGCCACAGGAACAGAGACATAGACCAGTGAAATAAGACTGAGAACCCAGATTTAAAGCCAGCCTCATGTGGCCATCTGAGCTTTGATAAAGCAGACAAAAGCATACACTGGGGAAAAGAATCCTTATTCAATAAATGGTGCTGGGAGAATTGGATAGCCACATGCAGAAGCCTGAAACAAGATCCACATCTCTTACCTCTCACCCCACAAAAATAAACTCACGGTGGGTAACAGACTTAAACCTAAAGCATGAAACTACAAGAATTCCAGAAAAAAAGTTAGAAAACCTCTTAGAGA
Source organism: Indri indri (assembly GCA_004363605.1). NCBI lineage: Eukaryota > Metazoa > Chordata > Mammalia > Primates > Indriidae > Indri > Indri indri. The sequence goes on along the minus strand of RJWJ010046219.1, from coordinate 3,854 downwards.
CATCAGCTTAGGCAAAGAATTTATGAAGAAGACCCCAAAGGCAATCACAGCAACAACCAAAATAAATAAATGGGACCTGATCAAATTAAAAAGCTTCTGCACAGCCTCAGAAACTATCATGAGAACAAACAGACAACCTACAGAATTGGAGAAAATACTTGCATGTTACACATCCAACAAAGGGCTAATAACTAGAATCTATACAGAACTCAGGAATATCAGCAAGAAAAAGTCAAACAACCCCATTAAAAACTTGGCAAAAGACATGAAGAGAAACTTTTCAAGTAAAGATAGACTAATAATGGCCAAGAAACATATGAAAAAATGTTCGACATCTCTAATCATCAGGGAAATGCAAATCAAAACCACAATGAGATATCACTTATATCCAGTGAGAATGGCCTTTATCAAAAAGTCCCAAAACAATAAATGTTGGCATGGATGCTGAGAGACAGGAACACTCATACACTGCTGGTGGGACTGCAAACTAGTACAACCTCTGTGGAAAGTAATATACAAGTAAAACTGCCATTTGATATAGCAATCTTATTACTAGGCATCTACTAAAAGGAAAAAAGACATTCTATAAAAAAGACATCTGCACTAGAATGTTTATAGCAGCACAATTCACAATTGCAAAAAATGTGAAAACAACCCAAGTGCCCATCAATACATGAGTGGATTAATAAAATGTGGTATATGTATACCAAGGAGTTCTACTCAGCCACAAAAAAACAATGGTGATCTAGCACCTCTTGTATTATCCTGGATAGAGCTGGAGCCCATTCTACTAAGTGAAGTTTCACAAGAATGGAAAAACAAGCACCACCCGTACTTACCTTCAAATTGGTATTAACTGATCAACACTTATGTGCACATATAGTAGTAACATTCATAGGGTGTGGGGACGGTTTAGGAGGGAGGAGATGGGTATATTCACACCTAATGGGTGCAGTGTGCACCATCTGGGGGATGGACACGCTTAAACCCTGACTTGGGTGGGTCAAAGGAAATATATGTAATCTAAACATTTGTATCCCCATAATACGCTGAAATAAGAAAAATGTACTTGGGCCAAGTAATTCATAGTTTTCAAAGTACTGATATAGTAATTAATAGAGATAGGTTTGGAAGAAAACTTACACTCTAGACATTTCAGGAGCAGAAAGATTAAAGAAGCTAGGTAGGTGTAGAAAAGATCCTATTCTAAATTAGTAAATGCATTTTTGGAGATTGTATTGAAAGTCTTCCTGACATTCTCAACGTTTTTGTTTAAGTTATTCATGCAGTTCGAGATATCCTCAGTTTAAGATATTAATGTGATATTTTTTATTTAGTGTTAAACTAATATCATAAAAGACACTGTTGTACATTTTTTTCATGTCTAGTATGTCTTTGAATCCTTACAGTCATCATATAAAGTAAGTGATATTATCATCAACTTTTACAGTCAAGGAAACTGAGGAAAAGATAGCTTCAGAGATTTAGCTGAGACTTCACAGACATTAAACAAGGAGACCAAGATTTCAACTAGTCAGGTTGACATTTGACTTATTGATTTAAAAACTAAACTGTCTCTGGTAGGTTAAGCCATAGCAAATTGCTGGTGTTGAATGATTTTCACCTATAGAAACAGCAATTTCCATGGTTTAAATGATTATTATTACCATAATTTTTCTATGTTAAATGCGAAGTTGCTGTTTAATCTATCTCTGTATTGTAGCATTTAAACTCGAGCCTTAAAAATAATGTATTCCTTATTTAATGTATCATTAGTGTATTTAATTATAATAAATTTGTTATAAGTATTGGATTAGTCAGCTCAAGTGGTAAGTAAGCTGTTAATCAGACTTATAGCCTTTGTATCATACGGAGTTCTTTGCTGGTGATACGTACTTAGGGTCCTCTGTGTAGTTTTCTCCTCTTGCTGTCTATAGAAGTAAAATTAAAAAGGAGGTTCCTGCAGATTTGGATTTAAACATAATAGGGATCCTTAAAGTTTCAGACTTAGAACTTCAAACTAGGGAGCTTCGTATTCTAAGTCTAGAGGGTTTTCTTCTGTTCATGATATCACTGTAATGATTTGTCACTGTTTTTCAAGTAAAGTAGGACATTTCCAGAATTATCATCAAAAACCCTACTTTTATAAAAACAATCAGTGATTAGCTATTAATATACATTTATTGTGGGCTCAATTTTTGACATATTTTTCCTCAAGTTATCTAAGATACAATATTTTTAGAGTACTTAAATTCTTCAAAATACTTAAAATGAAAATTAAAATTTACTTCATATTTTATTATCTCAAATATACCTTCTTATACTACCCCCCAAATGAATAAATGCCAACATCATGTAAAATGATATTTTGAAGTAAATGTTTAAAAATTCTATACCTGGTCATTTTTTGATTGCATAAAAATAAGTGTAAATAATATGTTTTTTTAAATAATGAATGTGCTATATCTTTTTTGGCTAACCGTCACTGAACTTTAGGATAACAGATAAGTATTAGAGCTGATTAATGTGCCTGTCATGTGTGAATTGAAGCAGGAAAGTTATACAAACAATGCTAGTGTGGGGTCCAAAATGTCACTGTGAAATTATAATATGTGCATTTAAGAAGGAATAACTGTTATCTTAATGATACAATTCAAGGTAATAACTGAGGGCTTGCAGCATATTTGAAAAATCACATTCATTAAGTTTAGTCCCCATCATTCAATGTTAAATAGGAAACAACTTACAGTGACTGGATCAGCAAGGAATGAAGAGGAGGAATTTGTATTAGTTCGGATAATGACAATAGAAAATGATAAAAGATTTGAAGGATGGCGATTATTTATAAGGAGAAGACAAGGCTAGGAAATTATTTAACATAAAATGGTTTCAAAGTGGATAAAATATTTTAAACAGATTTGTCAAACTGACATATTTTTTTCATTGAAGTTTTATTTGCATTCACCAAAAAGAATTATATGTGCATAGATATTAATCCATGTCTCCTAATTTCACAATATATATTGTCCTCAAAGTCTACAATTCTGTTCATAAACTTTTCTCATTAAAATAGCCCAAGAGAGCTCAATGTCATTTATTTAGAACTGTGCTTTTGGTTTACTAACACTAAATTTGGTTTGCTATTTGATTGTTTCATGAGATTTAGTCACTGATATGGTAAAGACCAGAAGAATAAGGAACTGAGAAAATGTAACCAATATTGTAATGACCTTTAATGAGACATCAGCTTTTGTTAAAATGTAGAAACCTATTTTACAATATCTAAAGTTTCTTCCACACATTTAACAATTGCCCCTTACCAATTGCTAGCTATGAGTTAATATTTACTCATTTTTAAACCAATGTTATTAAGAACAAAGCAAATATGCTTCCAAAAAGTATGCTGTCTTTTATACGACAAAATATATCTTTCAGACATCTCCAGCAAAAACACAATATAAACATGGTTTAAAAATTGGGGTGCCAATTCACTGAAACCTATAGAAAATTCCAGAATGTTCTCAAGGTGCTGAAAATCTAATGGAGAGATAATAATGCTGTGCATAAAAGTTATTATAATTAGCAATATAAGAAGACAAATAATTATCAAACATATAATGATTGTCAAAAATACTGATAGATAACATGTACTTGATAAAATTCAAAATGCTTCTAATTTTTGTTATAATTTTATATAATATAGGAAAAGATATCAAAAGACCAAAATTATTTTATGCTCAAGTGTGGTGGCTTATTTTTATTTGCATTCTGTTGAGATACATTTGATAAAATGGAGGTTGAAGATGAGCATCTCTAAGATATCGAAAGGGTTTTGTACACAAATATTTAAGACT
>RJWJ010046218.1:0-11449 GCA_004363605.1 Indri indri | reverse complement strand
GTCTCTGAAAGACAGTAGCGGCTGTATCCCACAAGGCGCCGCGTTTCTCAGACCTGAGGGTTTGGATTTGCTTTGTAAAGCACAAGTGAATCTGTTAAAAACTATGGGCTGAGAGCTGGCAATGGAGTGCCCTCCGGAACAGACAGCTTCCCGAATGGCTAAAGCAAAGCTCTTGTTTAAACCACTCTAGACTACCTGTCTCCATTCACAATAACCTAGTAAACATGGAGCCAATACATTTGTGTTTACCCCCTCTGTTAAATGATAAACTTACCTTAGAATTTAGAAGTTAACCTTTGAAAGACTTTGTAACCTTTGCTCACTTAGACAGAATTTGTTAAAGAATCTGTAGAAGCCTTCTGTAGAAGCCTCTTGAAAATCTTTTAACCTGAGAGGAACTACCTGCTGTTATGTAAACCTATTGCCCCTGGCAATCATTCACTATTTCCTATAAGTTACCATGTAAGACTTCATTCGGGGCTGTTTTTGGAGACCGACGGAGAGGTCCGAAGCCCCCTGAGCTACCCGCTTTGCCTATAACCTTTATAAACTTATAAAACTATATCTTTGTCTCAGTGTATTCTTTTATTTCTTCCATTTTCCATTTTCCTCTATTATTTTCTTATCCCTTGCAACTCTACCAAAGGGACCCGGCTTTTTGCGGGGAGCACTGGCCACGTTCCCCGCAACAGCTAGAAAGTTTGTCCTTAGAAATTATTGCATACATTGGCATAAGGTGGTAGTACATAAGATGTATAAATATGTGTGCCTGCTCTTTTTTTCGTAAAAGGGAAGAATTTTTGACTATGTGCACTGGAGTCGTTATTCCTGTCCCTTAAGCAGTGTTTCTCCCTGACAGTCCAGACTACCCCCAAAAAAATCACTGGGAAGCTTTCTGCAAATACAAACTCCTTAGCTCCATGGAGATGAGACCTGAAAATGTATTTTTACAAGATCCAGAATGAATCCTTATACTCACTTAAGCTTGAGAACCCCTACTTTAATGTTTGGGATACTAAAGAAGCCTGGTTGATTAAAGTTGATTGATCTACAGGTTCCTGTGTGTTTTGAAAGACTGTAGATGAATGCCCTTCAGCTAAACACAAGTGATTTTTAGAAAAAGAATATAGTGGGAATATTTGAATCAGTGATGTCCAGTCCTGACTGCAAAGTGGGGTCATCTAGGAAGCTTTTTAAATATACCCGGTGCCCAGACCAGTTAAGACAGAATTTCTGGGATAGGGTTCTGGCATTAAGTAAAACAAAACAAAACAGATATGACATCAAAAGCACAGGCAACAAAAGAAAAGAATAGAGAAATTGGACTTCAGCAAAATTAAAAGCTTTCGCGCATCAAAGGGCACTATCACAGAATAAAAAGAAAACCCACACAATGGAGAAGAATATTTGCAAATCATATCTGATAAGGTATTAATATCCAAAATATATGAAGAACAGCCTCAACTCTACAACAGTAAAACAGCCAAGTTCAAAAATGGGCAAACTACTTGAATAGATATGCCATCTCTCACCAGTTCCCTCATCCCCTGCTAAGGTGCCACAAGGACAGGTGAACCTTTCAGCAATCCCTGAAGTCTGTAAGGAACTATTAATATTTCTCAACTTCTCTGGCGGTTACCAACCAAAAAGATTACTGAGCGAGACTTTAAATTCGAGAATGAAAGAACCACTGATAGCTAAGTATATATGAAAACAATCTGTATATAGCAGCTTACTATTTAAGAGCTTAGGTAAATTAACTAAAACTCTGGTACATTTTCAAATTTTTCCAGTAAGAATTTTGCAGAATCTGTTTTCTAAGGAAGATGATAGAAAATGCTCTATCTACCTTATGCTCCTTCTACAGTATGATAGAAACTGCTCACTGAAATTTAAATGAGGTTTTTTTTAAACAGAAATGAAAACTAGTCTTATTAAATGTAAGTCTTATTAAATGTAGGTCAAGTACAGAATGTTGCAGTTAAGAAAAAGCCAAAATTTGCTTTCTAAACTATTTATTAAATACTACTGTACTATCAAATTAAGAAATGAAATGTTTAATACTGCTAATTTCAGCAAAACTTATGGCCACATTTTTAATGTATAAAATTGTTTAATACTTTGCGATTCGCAGGAGGAGCTGTTCCGTACTTTTGCATCTTATAAACTTATTGCACCCAGATATAGATGGCAGAGAAGCAAATGGGGACGCCTATGTCCCATGAATTTAAAAGAAGGCAACATTTGCTCAGGATCACCAGATTTTGTTGTGAGGTAAGTAAGATTTTCAGAACCTAATTTTAAAGCTTGTCTACACATCTTGTCAGTTGTTTATTATTATGGTATATTTTAAGTTTTCTAGGTAAAATGTACTGTCTTTCATCGGAAGAAACATTAAAAACATTTTTATTGAACCCACGTCCCTGTCTTCTTCCACCTATGCCGGCGCCACCGTGTAAAGTATTCATATTTGGACCGGAATTTTCAGGGAAAACAACACTTAGCAATTTGCTTGCAGAATATTACAAAGGAAAGGTAACTACCTATTAAGCTGGCTTGCTTTCTATCTATACTTGGTTATAATCTGTAGGATTTTGTTTGTAGTCAGTATTTTAAATTTTATGCCATTGACTGGATAATTGTTCCATTGGGTTGGAGTGGGGAAGGCATCCACCTTGCTGCTTGTTGCCACTTCCAGACCACAGTTCCTGCCCGCTTCCCAAAAGCTCCAGATTTAAATGTGTCATCCAGGCTATATCACCATTAACCCCCTGGGTTCCACTCCTCTGTTTCCTGGGTTCCACTCCTCCCGGCTCACTCTCCCTCTCCCCACACACTCACTCCTGCCCCAAGTCCTGGTGATTTCAGCGTCTACAAAGATGAGCCTCCCAGCACCCTGGCCTGTCAGTTCCTTGACCTCCCAAGATCTCCCCCAGTGATCTTGTTCTCCACTCTCAATAAATGAAGAGAAATTACCTTTAGCATAGACCAGAGTGATAGCAGTAAAAGTGGTAAGAAGAAGGAAGATTTGGGATATAATTTGAAGGCAGAGCCAAAGGATTTGATGTGGGATTGAAATGTAGAGGAATTATGAGAAGGCCGGTGTGGCTACAGTATTGCCTGGGAAAGAAGGAATGGTGGAAGATGATGGTTGAAAGACATAGTCAAAGCTGTTCAGGCCATGGGAAGGGGATTGAAGTTGTTAAAGTGCTATTGAATTCTTTTAAGCACAAGGGGTAACATTTTCTATTTGCTTTTAACCTTTTTATTCTAAATTATGACAAACATACAGAAAAGTGAAGCCCCCTGGGTTATCACAAAATGAACCCCATATAACCACCACCAAAGTCAAATATGGAATGTTGACAGCACCCCAGAAACTTCCTCATGTTTCTTCTGAATACCAGTCCCCTCAGTCCCCCGACAAAGGTAACCACTGCCCTGAATTTTGTGATATTCACTTCCATATTTTTCTTTTATGGTTTTGCCATGAGAGCATACATCCAAATACCATAGGTTAGTTTTGCATGTTCTTTTTGAACTGTAAAGACATAAACAATTTATGTTCTTTGTGCCTGGCTTCTTTCACTTAACATTATGATTATAATATTTATCCATGTTCTTGCATGTAGCTATAGTTTGTCCATTTTATATTGTTCTATTGTATTCTGATGATTAAATTATATCATAATTTATCTATCCACATTTGAGTGCTAATAAACTTGAATTGATTCCAGATTGGGGTATTATGAACCTTCTTATATGTGTCTCTTGATGCACACATGCATTTTTGAGATATGTCTAAGAAGACAAATTCTGGAACATAGTGTACGCATAACATTCAACTTGTGTAGATAATGCCAAACTGTTTTCCAAACCAGTTCTGCTAATTTACAAAACTATCAGCAGTATCTAAGAGTTCTCATTCCACATTCTTGCCCACCCTTGTTATGGTCAGTTGTTCTAACGTTAGCCATTTCAGTGGGTTTACAGTCGTATCTCACTGTGGTTTTAATTTATTATCTTTCTGATGATTACTGAAGTTGAGTATTTTCAGATTACTGGCCACTTAGATATTTACTTTTTGAAGTGTTTGTTCAAATGTCTTGCCCATTTTTTATTGTGAGGAGTTTTTTGGCATATAATTAGTAAGTGTTCCTACTATCGTCTATATACAAGTTCTTTTTGATTATAAACATTATGAATAAAGGTAGAAGACAGTGATATTGATGATCCTGACCCTGTGTAGGCCTAGGCTAATGTGTGTATTTGTGTCTTAGTTTTTAACAAAAAGGTTTAAAAAGTAAAAAATTTTAAAAAGCTTATAGAATAAAGATATAAAGAAAGAAAATATTCTGTACAGCTGTATATTATGTGTTTTAAGTGTTATTACAAAAGAGTCAAAAAGGTAAAAAAATTAAAAGCTTATAAAGTAAAAAAGTACAGTAAGCTAAAGTTAATTTATTATTGAAGAATGAAAAATATTTTTTATTTTTTATTGTTTTTTTTGAGACAGAGTCTTGCTCTGTTGTCCAGGCTAGAGTGCCATGGTGTCAGCCTAGCTCACAGCAACCTCAAACTCCTGGGCTTAAGTGATCCTCCTGCCTCAGCCTCCCGAGTAGCTGGGACTATAGGTATGCGCCACAATGCCCAGTTAATTTTTCTATTTTTGGTAGAAATGGGGTCTCCCTCTCACTCAGGCTGCTCTTGAACTCCTAAGCTCAAATAGTCCTCCTGCCTCAGCCTCCCAGAGTGCTAGGATTACAGGAGTGAGCCACCACGCCCAGCCGAAAAATATGTTTTATAAATTTAAGGTAGCCCAAGTATACAGTATCTGTAAAGTCTACAGTAGTGTACAGCAATATCCTAGGACCTTCACATTGATTCACCACTCACACTGACTCATCCAGAGCAACTTCCAGTCCTGCCAGCTCCATTCATGGTAAGTGCCCTATGCAGATGTGTATCGTTTTATCTTTTATACCACATTTTTACTGTACCTTTTCCATATTTATATATGTTTAGATACACAAATAGTTCCCTTTGTGTTATAATTGCCTGCAGTACTCAGTACAGTAGCATGCTGTACAGGTTTGTGGCTTAGGAGCAATAAGCTATACCATATAGCCTAGGTGTATAATAGGTTCCACCATTTAAGTTTGTGTAAGTACACTCTATGATGTTTGCACAATGACAAAATCACCTTATGATGCATTTATAAACTTAATTTTTTTACCATTTTGACTCTTTTGTTAGCTTAAAACACAAACATATTATACAGCTGTACCAAATATTTTCTTTCTTTATATCCTTATTATATGTCCTCATGACATGGCAACTGGCTTCTCTCAGAGAAAGTGAACCAAGGAGGAAAGTTCAATGTCTTTAATGACTTAGTCTGAAAAGTCACCCACTGTCACTTGCACCGTACTCTCTTTATTTAAAGCAAGTCATTAAGTTCTACCTATGCTAAGGAAGAGGGGACTTAGGTTCCACCTTCTGAAGGGAGGAGTATCAAAGGATTTGTGGACATATTTTAAACCCGTCACAATATGTGTCTGATAAGAAAATGATCATTTTAAAATATAAAGAGACAAATCAATACACGGATAAATCCCCAATAGAAAAAAATAGCAAGCAGGCAATTCACAAAATAGTAAGCATAAATAGCCACTAAACATTAGAAAAGGATACTACTTCCCCAATAGAGAGATGCCAAAAACCAAAGATATGTCATGTTGATCTCATCGTTACATTTAAAAGAGTGCTATTAACACCCAGTACTGATGTGTAGCTAGAATGAGGAAAAATACATGCTTATATATTGCTGGTAAGAGTATAACCATTAGGCATAGCAATTGCAAATACATGTATTATACAAGCCTAAAATCCATATACATCTTTTGAACTATCAATTCTGTTTTATGGATGTTCCTAAAGAAACTCAGACAAATATATGTACATAATTGTGTTCATCACAGCTTAGTTTATATAATAACAGCAAAAATATGTGTACCTACATATATATTATTGGTATTTTAGTTAAATAAGTTGCAATATTTTTATCTAATGCAATACTATGTGCCCATTAAAAACCGATGGTGTAGATGTAGATTTATTGCCATGGAATAAATCAATATAAGCCTATTACAGGAAAAGCAGGATGGAATCTAGGGATCTGGAAATATTAATTAAACCTAAAAGGCAGGTAGAAATCTATTTCTAAGATCCCAACATTCAGTATTAAGTCTATTATCTACCCAACAAAGGATTTATGTCCAGACATATAAAGAATTCTAACACAAATTTTAAAATAGGCAAAAGTTGAACATATGCTCTAAAAAAGGATAAGTGAATAAGCACATAAAAAGTTCAAAATTATTAGTGATTAGAGAAATGTAAATTTAAACTACAATGAGATATACTTCTTTATATCCACTAGAATAACTAAAAATGTAATATTCACAAAAGCAATTATTGGTGAGAATGTGGAGAAACTGCAACATTGCAAAATTGAACATATTGCTGCTAGGGATGTAAAATAGTTCAACTATTTTGGAAACAGTTTGATGGTTTATTACAAAGACAAATATACACTTACCATATGGCCCAGTAATTCCACTCCTAGGTATTTACCGAAGAGAAATGGAAACACATGTCCACAAAAAACTTCTGTACAAATGTTCATCACCGCTTTATTCATAATAGCCAAAACCTGGATACAACCCAAATGTCTATCTATAGATGAGTGGATAAAACAATGTGGTATGTTCATACAATAAAATACTGCTCAACAATAAAAAGGATACCTGTGTTAACACTGATGAATCTCGAAAACATTCTGCTAAGGAGGAAAAGCCTAAAAAAGATTATACACTGTTTGATTCCATTTGTATGAAATTCTAGAAAAGGCAAAACTGATCTATAGCAATGCAGAGCAGAAAGTGGTTGCCAGGGCCAGGAATGAAAACTAGGGGAGGGGATGGGGCAGGATGGAATTGACCACAAAGGAGCATAAGGGAATTTTAGGGGTGATATAAAAGTTCTGTATCTTGGCTGTGGTGGTTGTTATATGTATGTGTTTGTAAAAATTCATCATAATGTATACCTAAAATGTGTGCCTTTCATTGTATGTAAATTATATATACAAAGTTGATTTTAAATATATATCTTTATTTTAATTTCTGTTAAGCCAAAAAACATGTCACCTGAATATATATTGCATGATCTATATATTACATGATATGTATTATATAGATCTCACATGAAAAATATGACTGAATTTCTACTGAAGCAAGTAGTCAAAAATCAGTGAATTCTGAACATAACAACCCCAAAGGTACCTCAGGAAGTATTAATATTTTTGGAATATAGGTAGAGATATAGATAAATAGATGAGCAATGTCTTTAATAGTTGCAAAAGCTTGTGCTTATTTTCTCAAATATTCTTTGCAGGTAGTTGACTATGCTGAACTTGTTCAACCACGTTTTAATAAAGCCCGGGAAACATTAATGAAAAATACTATAGCTGCAGCCACTGAAGCAGCTATTAAAGTTGTGAGAGAAAAGCTTCTCACAGAACTACAAGCTAAAAAACAAGGTGAACCATAGTTAAAAATGTATGTTTTAAGTTTAGATAAACAATTAAACCTGCGTACTTGAGGGCAAGGATTTTGTGTAGTTCGTCTTGGTATCCTTGGAACATTGCATGTTGTAGTCTGTTAATAAATGATTGAAAGAATGGATATATGTAAGCCAGTTCATAAGCAGAGAAAAAATTCAATTCTAGACCTCTAAGGAAAGGAATCAGAGGGAGCTTCCAAATTTGGATTTTTTTAACTTTTGTGGATCCACTTACTGGGCAGACTGTTTGAGCAATATTTACGCCTTTATCTACACCAGTCATTAAAACAACAAGAATCCACCAGACCCTTATGGAGTTTGTTGTTGATGTTGTTTTAGGCTTATGTGTCAGCCCTGATTGTAATTAAATCTTTCGATTTGGGACATAATAATTTCAAATTCAAAAAGCCATAGTTCAGTGAAATTGGAAGAAACCTTAGTGATCAGTTAACACAATTCCCTAATTTTACAGATGAGGAACCTGAGGCTCAGGGAGGTTAAATGGCTCCCTGGTAAGTACCCAACTGGTGGCACAGCTGAGACTTGAACCCTCGTTTCCAAACCCTCATTTCCAAAGCCTCTTCCTGCATATCTCTGACTGTTGATCACATTGTCTTAGAACCAACACAAAGTTTTGGTTGTTTTTTTTTTTCCCTTCTGTTTTTCTCTAGGAAAAATGAGAATTTTCATTTAATAGCTACTTTTGAAATTCAGTAATTGGTTTTGTTATACTTTATATCTCTAGTTGGCACCCTTGTAACTAGTCATAACAGAATAAATGGAAGTAGCTTAATTTAAACCTCTCCTCTTAATGCAATACCCTTAATGCAGCACTACGTGGGCTCTTCCTTACTTTCAAAGATCTGGACCCAAAAGTTTGGGATTAGCTCCGGCAATTTTAGACTAGATTTAGTCACCACTCTTTGCAGTCCCAGGAACTATGGCAGTGCACTGTCCCCTGGTTTGGCTGTCAGTGTCTGTTCCAAATATCCTTTTCCTAATAACGTTTTTCTCATTACAAAAGTAATAACAGTTGATGTTTATGGAGCATTTACTACATGCTGGAGCAATGCTAACCGCATTGCATATATTATCCTATTTAATCTTCATGACGTGCCTGTGGGGTAGATATTGTTATCTCCAATTCTAGTGGATGAAGAAAATAAGGCTCAGAGGAGTTAAGTAACTGGTCCACAGGTGACAGCCAGCAAGTGACTGGGATTCAAATCAATGTCTGTGCTCTTTTCCTCTTTGTCTCTCAAGAGAGCACAGAAAATCGGAGAAAGCAGGTGAAAGGAAAACTCACTTATACTTCCTCCTCAGAGATAGCTGCTCAGAATTTGGTGTGTTCTCCATCACTCTTTTTTCTATTCGTATTTGTAATGATTAATTATGACCCTGTGATATATGCAAAATTACATTCACTCATTTAAAAATAATGCTGCCTTTTAATTAATATATAATTATTGTAATAAATTTTATGTTAGGTATCTAAATATGTGTTTTTCCCAAATGGTGAACCACTGTTACAAATAACAACTACTAAATTATCCATAATTTTACTGGAGACTTGAAATGCCAATTTATCTTAATATTAATTTTGGGTGTGTGTGTGAGTAGGTATAAACTTCTGAACTTTCTATTTATTGATCTTTGTATTACAGCCTTTAATACAAAATGTAATTATCAAAGCCTTATGATGCATTTTAAATCTAGTAATATAAATCCTCCCTTATAACATTTTGTTTGAACTTTTTTCCTGATTATTCTTTCATTTGTTCTGAAAAATAGGTGCTTATTGTATACTAGGAACTGTACTAGAGGTTGGGATGCTGGTAGAATTTTGTCAAGTTCTACAACAAATCCCAATGGGAGGATTGTGGAATATTATATAATAATTTGGCAAGAATTCTCACCTTTGCTATTAAATCTTCTCATATAGACACATAAAATCTCCATTTTTTTAGTCTAGTTTTTGTATCTTTCCACATTTCGTAGTTTTCTTCATGTATTGTCTATACTTAATAAGTTTATTTCCAGATATTATGTCATTTTGTTACTATTGAATGGGATCATTTTTCTCTAATATTTTCTAAGTAGTTATTACCAGTATATTGGAAAACTGTTTGATTTTTATTGTATATTTAAAATATATTTATTTGTAACTATCCACCTTATTAGTAAACTTAGTTTCTAGTTCTTGCGGACTTTCAGTTGATTCTCTTGGGTCTTCCGGAGAGCCATTCATATAATTTGAAAAAAAGTATAGTTTCAACTCCTCTTTTTCTGATATTTATGCCTATTTATTTTTTTGACTAATTATGTAGGCTAGCAGTTCTGGAATGATGTTAAATAGTGGCAGTGATGGTGAGCTCTTTAAAGGGGTTCTTGCCAATGTTTCTTCATAGGGTTATTAAGTATTTTTGTCTGGAATGAATGTTGAAAATTATCAAATGTCTTTTCGGCATCTGTCAAGATAATCATAAGTTTTTAATCCTTTGACTTACTGATTTGTTCATTATACTAATGTATTTTCTAATATTCAGCATTCTTGTATTTCTGAAATAAACCTATTTGGTCACGATGTATTATTCTTATAACATATTTTTTACTTTTGTTTGTTTATTTAGGACTTTTCCCCTACGTTTACAAGTGTGATTGGTTTATAGTGGGGGGTTTTGTGTGTGTATGTGCTATTTGTCAGATTTCGCCATCAGCGTTTTGTTTTAAAACTTGACAAAAATCGAGAAGCTTCCTAACTTCCCAGTTTTCTATGCTCGAAACTGTTTAAATAGCAAGGAAATATCTCTTTCTACATGCCAATGTCGAGCTTTTGTTAGACAAGAACACACTATTTGAATAAATCTGCCTGTCTTCTTTCTCATTAGCCTATAAACAAGTAAAATAATCTAACATGATGCCCAAGAGATTTCAAAAACAAAACAAAAAGACCAGCACTGAAATTATATGCCATCCGAATGATCACCCAGATGATCTAGAATGGGGTTATATTTTTAGTATATTAGCTTCAAAATGAAAATCAAAATTAAAAAAAAAATACTCACAACTTAAAAACTGAAGCTGGAGAAATATTGGCTCAGACTTTTAAAATCTGAACAAAATGAATTTGTTAATTCGTTCAACAAATACTTGAGTACTTGCTTTGTGTTAGACACGATTCTAGGCACTAGGGATACGGATGTGAACATGACACATGAAGTCTTTGTCCTTGTGGTGTTTACATTTTAATAGAGGGTAGAAAAAAAAAGCCAGTGAACAGATAGAAAAAAATACATAACACGGTAATGGGCAGACAGTGATCAGGTAGGGACACTGACATATTGGGATGAAGAGGGGACATTTGACTGAGACCTGGGTAAGGAGAGGAAGCTAGCCGGGCTCTTGGAGGAAGAGATCACTTCAAATTATGGTATTAAATCATAGATTTTAAAGCTTTCCACAAATTGTCTTCTTCCACTGGAATATAGAAATCGATGCTCTCTCTCATATGCTGCAAACTTAAAAGCCGTTTTATTTTCTTTTTCAAATTCACTATTCTAAATCTGACAATAGAATTAACCCTTCTTAAAATTTAAAAAAATTGGAACATTTTTGCTTTTGAATTTTGCCCCAATACATTTTTGAGAAAAATTGTTAGTGGAGAATATTGAGGTTTTTTAACTTAAAAATTATATAATAATACAGAGGATGACAGCTAACATGGGGCAGCCTTCCTGTGTGCCATTTTTCAAGTTAAGCGTTTACATCAATTACCTCATTTAATCCTCACAGCGGTGCTTTAAGTTTAATGATCCTTTTTTGCCCA
>RJWJ010046217.1:0-11451 GCA_004363605.1 Indri indri | reverse complement strand
TATTGCACATCCCCATGGAGACTTCAGGATTGAATATTCCACTTTCTCATTAACTGCTCCACCCATCTGCATTATAAGGTTTTCTTATCTAACATTGCAGCAGTAAACTTTTGAGTTTCTCTTGAAATGTGTTCTTCCCCATCTCTGTAAAAGGCAACAATTTTATGATGTATCTCTGTCTTTACTCACCATATCTATTAAACCATCAAGTCTTGCTGATATTGCATCCAGATATATCATAAACACAGCTCCCTCTATTGCTCTCCTTAGCTACAATCCCAATAAAACCATCAACGGATGTTGTAGCTAGACTCCTGCAACAGCTTCCTGATGACTCATCCTACTTTTCTAGTGCTCTTTCACAAACTTTAGTGGATATTTTTGCTTCTAGTCTGAGAATCCATTTGTCTCTTTTTCCTTTCTAAAAAAAATCTGGAATTTCTAATTGTGAAAATTTAGTGGACTTAATGCCAATATCCTTTAAAGAGTAAGGCACATTTGACATAACAAAAGCCAAGTATATCATACTTCCATGGAGTAGTTTTTTTTTTGATAAATGAAAGAAATACAATTATTTACCAAAGGCCTCATCTCCAAATACAATCACTTGGGGATTAAGGCTTCAACATATGAATTTGGGGAGGAAACAAATGTCCAGGCCATGATATCTTTCCTCCTTGATGAAATGCCATTGAAATGACAAAATACATAACAAAAAATAAATAATTTCATAGCAGTGTGATGTACTAGGAAGGATGTCATAACAGCATAGAAGCATTAAAATGTTTCTGGGACTTATAAAGTGGATGATATTTGATGGGAAAATATAACAGAGCTAAGAGAATCAGATCTCGGTATAGGTAAATAAGCGAAAACCTGAAAAATGTGTTCTTTTTATGAAACACAGAAAAAAAATTTTCAAAGATATAAAATAGGAAGAATTGTAGTTAAGGGTCAATTAGTAGAAATTAGAGAAATGATCCTCAGTAGAAGTATATAATGATGACCGATCCCTAGCTAACAGTTTGAATGGATGCAGCATTCATTTCTAAAATAAAATCCATTAAAAAAGAAAGAACAGCTTTATCTAAAAAAGCTATGGAAACGTTTTTCTGTAGGAAATTCCACTCTCAGTATTTTATAATGAGAGAAAAAAGTAGAGCAATGCCACATAAGATGTCATGAAATACTGTGATGGACAGAGATCTTCTAAACCTGGAGGGCAACGTCTCTTAGACACAGAGAATAGACAGTGTGGATGTGAATTGCCATGACCAGGACTCCTTTAATCATCATCTATATTTACTGTATTGTAGAAGTGATTTTACATGTGTGGAGAAACCAATTGAAGCAACGAATATTGAACAATCTTGAACATATTTTATAAATATAAACAAGCACTCTAAACTCATCAATATTTTGAGAAAAAAATGTCAACATGTTAAAAACAATGTTAGATAGGCATCAAACTGGAACAAAATTCTTAATATAAACAATAGGGAAACCAATTTCTAGGGAAATTGTGCTCAAAATAAAAAGGAAGATATATACAGAGGGATAAAAATATAATTTGCTTCCATTAGATATGTGTTGGAAAAAATCACATCTATTGGAAAATAATAGTCCATGATATTAAATAAAGAAGTTGAAAACAATAACTTTTAGTAATTAAAAATAGGACTGCCGAAATATACAAATAAACAAACCGAAGGGTTAATGATATGCTGAAAATTATTTTGGTGAGATGCACAGGCAAGTTAAGGGGTTCTTCCATACACATAAAAAAAATGTACCCTGCTTGCATTTTGAATTCAACCTCACTTCCCCCTAGCTCCTGATTTAGTCTTTGACATTTAGCCGTAGTTTTTCCTTCTATGTTTGTAAATGAATCTTTACTATTGTTTTAGATATGTTTACTATTTTCACTTCTGGTTATTTCTGGATAATTTGCTTACCTAAGTTCAACTTATTAGGACCCAATAATAAAACATATGCATTTGACTGGTACTTTGTATCAGTTAGAATTTTTTTTTTTTTTTTTTTTTTTTGAAAGAATCAGAGTTGTTTAACTTGTCATTTGGAAAGAGGTGTTCTCAGGATTGGATTGGCAGGTTAACAACGTCATCATCCATGATTCAAAATCCACCCACTTGCTCTCTTGTCTTTAGTGCGTTGGCTCTTACCTACCTGTTCATTGCTTGTGGCCACAGGATGGCTGCTACAGCCCTGAATCTCCTGTTACATTTTTGACAGTAGGGCAGAAACATAGCAGCAACTACACACACATCTCCAAAGCATGTCCCTTTTATAAGGATGAATGATTTCTCAGTAAGCTCCCAGAATAAAGTCTGTATTATTTCTTGGACATATGCCTGCCATTACAAAAAAGCATGTAGGACTTTTTTTCTTGAAATCAGTTTTTCTTCCCCCAGCAGTTGAAAACACTTCAGCATTATATTAGTAGGAAACGGGGTGGGGGACTGTATGTAAGTTTGGTAAGGATAACACAAGAGCATAACCCATGTCCCCCGATAAGAAGAAATAAAACAATAATAAAGGCATATAGAATCTTTTCAAAAATGTTGGGTGTGAAGTAGAGAAATGTGGTATTGTGACAATTAAAGGAGAAATAAAGTAAAAAGAGTGTTGTTTTATGTGTATGTAGTAACTGTTTATATGTACATACATATATGGGGCATACACACATATTTTTGGGACTGTTTTGTTGTTGTTAATGGAATAACTTGGAACATGAATAAGAACCTGGTGTAATCTTTTCTTTTTTTTAATCTTGGTAGCTGTGGACACAGGTTTTTGGTTCTTTATCTAAAAAATGACAACATAGGGCTGGGTGAGGTGGCTGAGATAGCTGAGTCCCAGCTGAGACAGTAGGATTGCTTGAGCCCCGGAGTTTGAGGTTGCTGTGAGCTAGGCTGGCGCCACGGCACTCGCCCCCGGAAAGAGAGTGAGACTGTGTCTCAAAAAAAAAAAAAAAAAAAAAAAAATGACAACATACAGAATCTCTTTTAGTCTATGAAAAAACAAACTCCCACAAAAGCATTAGTAAACATTCTGAACTTCACAGAATGTTTTGCAAAATACATATAGGAGAATGTTAACATCGTGTGTTCATAATAAATAATTTAAAATCCCCTGTTAGACTTTTGTTTGTTCTAATGTCTCCTGGTTATGGTTACATTATTAACTGATTTGTTGGAATAGTCTTAATTTATTTTAGTTTTTGAGAAAAAGTTTTAAAGAGTATCTTCTTCTACTCCTCAAGTGATCTGGATTAAACACTAACCTCCAATTTTACTCTACCACATCTGGGTCAAATAACCGGGAAGGCAGGAGGGAGGAGACGGGAGGTTGATTTTCTCTTTGACTTCCCCTTTCATGGAATTTTCTTTCTTCTCTCCCCTCACACCAAGTCTTTCACATTTTCATCCATTTATTTGTAAATAATCTTTATTTTTATCTGAGCTTTGAGGTCGGCCAATTTCCAGTTCCTTAGATGACATGTTCTAGCAAAGAAAACTTATTAAAATATATTCCAAAAATATGTATGTATTCCCTAGCTGGGATTCTCATACCTCTTGCTAAAATATCACAAAATCTGTCCAAACGCTAAGAAAGATAATTAGATAAAAAATAGATAAAGTTGCAGACATAGAAAAAATGGATTATTAACAAAGTTTTCAAATTAAAATAAATTGTGAAAATGGGATTTGTAATTTACTGAAGGATTTTTCCTGGACAAGGGACAAATACTTTTCCTACCATGAAGGGAGGGAAGCAGTTTGTGGCAGGGCAATGAAAACAAATGTATAGGCGGTAGGGGCAGGAATTGTAAGAGGATCGACCGGTCAGACTCTATCTTCTCTGTAGAGGAGGCAAAGTTTAAGGTCGATGGCAAATATATGAGCCTTATTTTCAAACAGGCACTGTGGGTTGTAATGCAGCAGCTAACTTAGGATGCTGAGGATTAGAGCTCATGTTCCCATCAAGAAAGTACATTAAAAAAATTGTAGTAATATCAATACATGTAATGGTATGATTTGTTCAATATTCTGGGTATTTTTCCTTCAAAATCACCATTTTAAAACTTGAGCTTATTGTCGTTTAGACATCTAGAGTCTTCCTAATAATTCATTAAGTTTGTATCAAACTCACAAAAGAAGAGTAGAATTTAAATTGCAGTCTATATCTACATCTTGAATGAATGGAGGGGTACCATTCTCAAAAGTATCAGGTGTTGGGTTATGTGTATCACCCTTTGAGGATTCTCAGTGCAAATTCATGGTTTGAAGGGTGCTAGCCTGACAGAGGAGATACACAAAAAAAGAACATTGTCCAAGCAACTGGGCCAACCTCCTCTACACGTGCTCACTTCTTCCCATCGTTTGCTTCTTTTTTTTTTTTTTCTTTTTTTTTTTCTTTTTTTTTAATTTTTTTTTATTGTTTGTTGTTTATAGGGGTACAGGTGTTTAGGTTACGTATGATGCCCTTGCCCCCCCCTTCCCCCCAAGTCCCAGTCCCAAGCATGTCCATCTCTCGGAGGGTGCGCATTGCACCCTTTGTGTATGCATATATCCGTCCCCTCGTTTGCTTCTTTGTCAACACCTACCGTCTGGATTTTGGCTTGCCTCTAGTTCTGGTTTTCCTATCTTCCCATTCTGATGTCAGATCACCATAATGGGCCTATGTTTTCCTTAGGCTTTGGTGACACCCTAATTATTCTCCCTTTTCAGCCCTCTCCTGATGTACAGCTGTTACACCTATGTCAGTGTGAGGTTCATATGTCTCTACTTTCTCCAAAATTCACATCAGATAACAGATCCATCATGTCCCCTTTGCTTCCATAATTAACATTCTTCTATCATGTGAGTTTGTTATCACCCAAATCCAGCCTATATGCAGGAATAAGTTACAAAAAAACCTCAATGATATATATATGTGTGTATATATATATATATATATATATATATGAGACACAATGTATGTGGCAAATGATTTAATGTGTTATGTATATATGAAAATATGAAAATGATGAACATTTATATTTCTTGTTTATGACAGAAAACCAATTCTCCTGTATACACTATGATTTCTAAAATAAAATTGGTGAGAATCAAACACATGACAATTTTTCTTTCCCTCCTTATAGCATTCTTTCAGTGCATAGTGTAACTTTCATTCTCCTTTAAAATTTTTAGTGTGTTAAATGAGAAAGAAAAGCCCACAGCTTCCTCAAACAAGGCAAAGAACATTTCTAGCTTCCAAAATTCTTTCACTGATCATTGTGAGAGTTCATTGTTCCTTAGTCCTATTGATGATTCTAATTTATTAATTTTCCATGTGTATTTCAAGCAAATTCCAATAAAATTTAAAGCAGTTGGGCAGGGGACTAAAAGAATAATTTGTTAAATGATTTATTAAAGAATGATAAACAATTTTTTAAAATTTTTTATTTCAGCATATTATGGGTGTAAAAATGTTTAGGTTACATATATTGACTTTGCCCTGCCAGAGTCACAGCTTCAAGTGTGTCCATTCCCCAGACAGTGCACGCCCCACCCATTAGGTGTCAATATACCCCATCACCTCCTCCCCACTCCCACCTGCCCGACACCCAATGAACGTTACCACTAATTGTGAATATAAGTATTCATTAATTAACATCAATTTGATGGTGACTACACGTGGTGCATGTTTTTCTATTCTTGTGATACTTCACTTAGTAGAATGGGCTCCAGCTCTATCGAGGATAAAACAAACATTTTTATTAATAGTAATTTTTATACAATATCAAAATACACATTCTAAGAATATAAATGTGTCATAAAAAAGATTATATCAAGAACAACAACATGGTACAATAAATTAAAAGCCTTGCTACTAAGTATTTAAATATAATAAAACACACCATTGACTAAATAAAATGTTTTCCTTTGTAATATATCATGATATAATATCAGGCATTACTCAGTTTGTCAACATACAGAAAACTAGCCAGTATCAAAATATGTGATATTATTTTTTCCATGACAAATTTTAGTTGCTCCACTTTAAATAATCATTTTTAGCCTAGGATGCAATGCACAGTGTACCACCACTCTCTGGCAGAAATATTTCTTATTTAAGTAGCATTCTTTAAGTTCTTAATTTTATTTGATCTGTAAACCAAAATATTGGTTGCAAGCAAGTTTCATCCCCCTTATATGTAACCAGAGGTATTCTGATTACCTAGAGTATTCTGAAATGCAAAGAACATGAAATAGTATTTACACAAATATATTTTTAAGTAACACAAATTAAGTTTTTGATTTTTAAATTTCTACCCACTGTGCAATTATGGAAAAAGCTTAAAAGATCATAGTTAAAATAAATCTCTGTAGTGACCTATTCTTATTTCATTTTCTATTTTCCAAATTCTTTTGTATTCAAATCTGTATGTTCTATTCTGATCTGTGATGGGGTGCTGCTTTCCTGTTTCATCCAGTATGTATATTTTTCAGCTTGTGGTCAAAGTTTGTCTCTTATTCCTTAAATCCTCTGGAGGATGCTTTACTGTAGAAAGTATTAGATTACAAACCTGCAAGCCCTATTAGACAGTGAGATTTGTGAAGACAAGTGATGTTTTATTTATTTGGTTTTTCCCCATGCATACGTTTGTGCCTGGCACTGAAGTCACTTCTATTTCAAAACATTAAAAGAAAATGTTTGCATTGTGCATTTTTTGCAAGTTTTAGCAAGTCTTCCTGCATTGCTATTGTTTTCAGCTTTCTCTCCAATGGAAATTAATCTTTAAATAGGAACTTTAAAGCTTCACTGATTCTAAAAACCTAGATTTTCTACAAATAAAGCACATTTACTTTTTTTGTATTTTTATTGATATATCACAGTTGTACATATTTGGGGGTACACCTCACATTTTGATACATGTACACAATGTATAACATCATAAGGGTAATGGGTATATCCATCACCTCAAACATTTGTGTTAAGAACATTGCAATTCTTCTAGCTATTTTAGAATATGTAATAAATTATTGTTACCTATAATTTCCCTACCGTACTATCAAACACTAGAACTTATTCCTTTTATCTAACTTATTTTTACACCTACTAACCAAATTCTTTCCATCTGCCACCTCAACTCATATTTTATATGTAAAAGAGACCTTGGCTCACATTTTTTTATGTTTAGAACTGAAACTCTGTTATTATTCATTCTTAATTTGTCTCAGAGATATCAAATTATTATGGCAGCATTCTTCCCAAAAGGTGGAGGCCTTTTTTTTACCTTTCACAAGCTAGTCAAAATTAATAACAATAATAATATATAAGATTCATCTGTACATCATACATCCCCCCAAACCAAAAATAAATTCACACTAAATAGTTCTCTGAAAGGTTAATTTCCAAAGAGTTTTAGAAAATATTATGCAAAGTGTAAAGACACATAAATCAATGAAAAATGTATTACATTGTCAATTCTATATTTGTTTCAAAATACTTATATGTACACCATGCATATACAAAGAAAAAGTAAAATGAGCTGTTTCACTTTATTTATAGATCCCAGTCTATTTTCTTTAACTCAGTCACAAACATGGACATAGCCTAATTGATTTGATTTCTTTGTGTTTTCATAAAACGCATTTCATTTTTACCCCAATTATTTGGAACTGCTATAATACAAAATAAGAGTTGCTTGTCTGACAGCTAAAGAATAGATTTGAAGCAAAAATATATGCATAAGTATAACTGAAAATGGAAGGAATCAGTTTTCAAAAACAGGATTTGTCAAACAATTCTTTGTAACGATTCCAATAAAGTGCAGTCCCCAAAATATTCCATTTAAAGTATACTTTGCTGTTATAAAACACTCACATAAAATAGGAAATAGAATTCCAAGTACAGTTCATGACATTTTTTATTCATGATAATCCTATCATTTCTTCATGCTATTTCAAATGCTATTACCATAATCCCTTAAATATTTTTTGCTTTTAGCTTCTTATAATATCTTGGTACACCAAGTGAAGAACATTTCAAACAAAAGGACATTTTCCACTTTATGATTAGATGAGAAATTGAGTTTCAAATAGATTCTCCTGATGTATTCATATATTTTCTAGTTTTAAACTATTAAGCTTTATTCTCTTTTAAAAGTATATTTTGAATGACAATTTTTTATCATGTCTCAACATGAATTTCCTTCTAAACTAGATGACATTATTATTTCCTCATTTCAAGCTTTGATTTCTCACTCTTTTATTTGTTAAAAGGCCTTTATATACTTTGATCCTTTTTTGCCTATTATATAAAGAACTTAGTCTTTTAATTTATCATCTTTCACCTGAATCCTCCACTTCATTATTATTCCATTTCCCCAAATCTCTTTATCTCTAAATAAGCTGTTTTTCCTCTCTTAGGTTTTTAGGATGACAAAAGAACACACGTTTTTGTGGCAATGCCCAGAAAATATTTTAGTTAGGGTGCAATTCATACAGTTATTAAATATATTTAGCAATTACCCTTTAATAACTGGTCATTTCCATTTTAAAAATATTGAACAAATGCATATTATACTTCATTATTTTCTTTCTTTATAAAAATATTCTTTCTACTGATTTAACTAGATTAGTACATAATGATAGTTGAAAAGAGTATTTGCCAGCTATGTAATTGATACAAAACATATATACACACAGAATAAGAGACAGATAAATGAAAACATGCATACATAATATACAATATATATAATAAAACATGTATATATAATAATATATATTATATACATATACTATAATATACATAAAACTAGATTCTAATAATATGTCACATATAAAATTATATCATTTGAAATATGCTTATATATTTAAATATTAAAATAGTTTAACAGAATTCAACTTACTTGTTAAAGATTGATATTAATATTGTCAAACCCCTATATTTTAACATATTTTAAAAAATAATTACTATAGGTTCCACAGATTTTTGAAAATTTATAGCCCATTTGTAGTTATTTATAAGTTATGAAGAATAGTAGACACTTATAGTGGAGTATTCCTTCACCCCACTGATGAAATTATTAAGATATAAGAATTAATGCAATAGAAAATAAATAGAAAAATGTCAAATTTGATCACTAAAATAAAAAAAATTATTTCTTTAAGAAAACCAACAATATTATGAACCTTTGACAAGTTTAATGAAGGCTCATGCAGGAATGAACAAATTAACCCATTTTCAATGATAATAATTGCATATACTGAATGGTTTTAATAAATTTATACCCTATACACATGGCAATGTATTTGAAACATAAAATAAATTTGATAATATTGAAGAAAATATAATTTGCTAAATTTGCTTTTAGACGTGACAGAAAATTTCAATAGTCCAAAATGTTATCCCGGGAATTAAAAGATATTCAAAGTTATTAATATATACCTTTTATTTTTTTCTTATCTAAAAGTTTGAGTTTTTTTTTCCCCAGAATATTACAGAGGCAGAAATATTTAGGTTACATATATATTGCCTGTGCTCCACCCGAGTCTGAGCTACAAGCATGCCCATACCCCAGACAGTGCATAACACACTCATTAGGTGCACTCATCCCCTCCTACCCTCTCCCACCTGCCCAACACTTGGTGAATGTTGCTACCATATGTGCTCATAAGTGTTAATCAATTAATACCAATTTGATGGTGAGTACATGTGGTGCTTGTTTTTCCATTCTTGTGATACTTCACTTAGTGCAATGGGCTCCAGCTCCACCCAGGATATATACTTTTAAAATTCACTGGACCCATTTATTATCATAATCATTTCTTTGGAGAGTAGCCCAAAAATAGGATACTCCCCAAACTCTTATAAAAAGTTGGTATAACTATGAGAAAAAAAGAAACAAAAATAAATGACTAGCACCTTCAATCTCCCTTGTGAATAGAGGTAGAAAATCTATATAAAATCATATCTAGCTAAGTACTCAGTTTTTTAAGGCTATTCATTTTTTCACCTTCATATATTATTCTCAGTAGATGACAAAAACACAGACTGTTTCAAAATCCATTACCTAATAAAGACTCAGCAACCTAAAAGTAGAAGAAACATTTACTAGATTTGTATTCCTAAGAATAGAATTAATCACAAATATTAGAGATAAGACTTTCCATTAATATCAAAAAGATGAACGAGTACTTACTGTTCAGTATGCCTATTATTTAACATTTTGCTATCAGTCCTAGACTGCACTGTGAACAAAAAATAAATTAAAAATAAATAAATAAGTCATAAATCCTGAAAAAGACACAACCAGAATTTTATTGGCAGATGCCATTATACATACAGCTTGAATGTATGAGAAAATAGTTTGCAAAATGTTAACACCTTGAGTTCAGTACATTATATTAATAAGTGTTCAGTATAAAAAGTCACTGTTCTAACATCATTATCTAAATAGAAGATGCTGAATAAAAAGAAGCAAATCACGTCCGTCACAAGAAAGTGGCAATTTGGAGAGATGTATGTGCTTTATATATGAAAATCTTATAATCAGTGAACCTTCAGTTAACATTTAAATTTTTTTAAATGAAGTAACTTACTCTCATTTTTTCCAGAAAACAAGCAAGAATAATAAACATTCATGAAATAAGAAGTTACAGAAATGAGTGGAGTAAAGACAAATGCCCACGTCCACTGCAACCCAACTCCCCTCCTTGAAGTGACTGATAAATACACTTTAGTATCAGCAGATGATTGCAAATTCTGAAAACAACATATATAGAATCATAAAATAATAAAAAATTTAAAAATAAAAAGTAACTTATCTCCCAGAGACCATTAAGCTTTTATGAATTTTACTTCAAAACCTTTTAGTTAATTAAATAAAAAATGATCATTAACAATAAAATTGAAGTGTCCCCCACAGTGCTCCAGCCACAAGCTATCCTCCCCACCCTGCATAGGAAGGTGGAGAGATACACTGAATGACAGACATTCTCTCTCTTGCTCATTCACTTTTTGTTTTTCTAAAACAAATGTTGGGAAAGAAAGAGGGATTATATTGGGAAGTATTTCCTTGTGAAAGTATTATCGTTAGTAATCAGGGCTAAATATGATTCTTTTAAAAGATCTTGGTTTGGGGACACAGAAGACTTGCATTTTATTCCTTTATCAAGCAGATGAAAAGTTCTATGTTAAAATATTCTTAATTTTAAGGTATGGTTTGGACTCCAAATATTCAGTCTCTAAATATTCTGTTTCATCTTTTAGATTGTCCATATTTTAGGAGCTAAATGGAACCGGGTATTCTTTATGTCTCCGTGCTGATTTAGTATTAATTAATTATTTTTTTATAGCTGAACATTATAATTGTTTGGATGATTTCTGAAAAAGAAGATAGATATTGAGCCCTACTACTAGCTTCTATTGCAGTGC
>RJWJ010046216.1:0-11453 GCA_004363605.1 Indri indri | reverse complement strand
GTGTCATAGGAAAAGTGTGTGGTATTCAGGGGAGAGCAGGGGGGTTTTCAGAAGGTCAAGGTCATAAGACAAGATCCACCGAGGAGTCTCGTTTGGAACACCAGGCTCCCACATTTGCCCCATGGAGGCCTATGACTCCGTCCTCCACTGCCAGGCCTCTCTGGGACGTGCGTGTCTGGCTGGGGTGGGACACAAGAAGTTAGGAGGGTAAAATTGAGAAGTATGCCCCCACCTCGCTGGAGGGGTGGGGTGGAAAGTCTTTTGCTCCCTGGGAGCTTCAGTTTTCTCATCTGCCCAGCGAATGACAGGATTAGTTCAGCTTTACTCCCTGAGAGTTTCTTGAAAGTTGGCTGGGCCAAGAAACAGGCAATGGGAGGGAGAAGCCCGCTGCCCTGTGACATGGGACGGCAGCGAACACTGGGCGGTGGCTCTGTAGTCCCTGTCCCACCAGCCACACATCCGCTGCCTAGGGCGCTTGGACCAGGGAACCCAGAAATGCGGCAACTCGTGTGAGGTCACACCAGAAATCAGCAGCTATGGCCAAACTGTGGTTCTTCCAACTCCCAAAGTCTCTGTGAGTATAAACCCGGTTCTCCTTACCAGGAGCTGCTGTCGGGCCCTGTCCTCCCCGTCAGCGAGGCTCTGGCAGGCTGGTCCTCTGGGGAAGGTGAGTGGCAGCAGAGAGAGCGCCTGGTCTGGGGGGCCGTGGCTCACAGGTCCCGGTGACACTGAGCAGATGCAGTTAAACAGCAGCCGGCGGCTGGGGCCGAACGTGGCGTGGCTCGGCTGCAGGAGAAGAAGGAACACGAGGATGATGGAGAGTGCCCCGCTCCCCGCAGACACCTCTTGGGGTCAGCTGGAAACTGATGAAAACAGGACCCTGAAAACCAGCTGCGTGCACTGGCTGCGCCGCCTTAACGGTCACTTCCTGTCAGCAGCCTACTGGGGGCGTCATGCCGCCTCCCATTTCCTTTTTATGACTGTTTAAAGCGAGCGGTATTCTAAGGGAGAGGATGTGGAGCGAATGACAGATTCCCCACTCCCAGGCTTGGAAAAGCCCCCCTGTGAGTGGAAAGTTCTAGGCACAAGCTGCCAGCCCCCTGCACTCATCGCTGGATCACCGGCTCCTCCTGACACCCCTTGGCCCCATCTCACAGGCTCTGCCTTCTAGAATGTTCCTGCTAACCAGGGTCAGAAAGGCACTGCTGGTCCACAGAGGGCCTGGACGAGGCCCTCTTGGGATGTGACTCTGGGCTGTTGGGCTGCTGTCCCTTCCCTGCCATGTGACAGAGTCGCTTTGTGGGGACGCTGTGGAGTTTATGTGTCAATTCATCCAGTTGAGTGTTGGGAGTGTGGCAACAGTACCTCTGTTTTTAGCTGATGGCACATTTAAGGCTAGGGCAGTGACCATAAAGCAGCCACGAGATTGAGAACATGTGTGGGCTTAGGCAGAGGCCAGGCCTGTCCCAGTCATTCCCACCTTCCTCTCTGTTGAAGGTGGGCTTAGAGTCACATCATAACAAATGTCTACTTTTTTTTTTTTTTTTGAGACAGAGTCTCACTCTGTCACCTGGGCTAGACTGCGGTGGTATCAGCCTAGCTCATAGCAGCCTTAGACTCCTAGGCTCAAGTGATCCTCTTGCCTCAGCCTTCCAGGTAGCTGGGACTACAAGTGAGCACCTAATTTTTCTATTTTTAGTAGAGACGGGGTCTCGCTCTTGCTCAGGCTGGTCTCGAACTTCTGAAGTCAAGCGATCCTCCTGCCTCGGTCTCCCAAAGTGTTAGGATTACAGGCATGAGCCACTGAGCCCGGCCTGTCTAAGATCTTAGGGGTGAAATAATTTAAAACATTCTCCTGCCAGCCCAGAAAACCTCTCCACAAAAGTAGAAGAGAAAGAAAACAGTTTTATTATTGAATAGGCATCAAGTCAGAATGCAATCTTAGCTCTGAGGTTGCAAAGAGGGACAGAGGTCTCACCTTGTCATACAGCCAGGCAGACACCCCATTGCACACGTGTCCACACAAACCATAACTAGTCCTCAAGTAAGCGGACTTGGCAGCACCATTTTTTTTAAATATTCAAAAGAATTTTATCAAGGCTTTATTATTTGGTGTTTTAGGGTGCCATTTCCCTAGAAAAACAGGCGAGTATTCCAGTGTCCCTTTCCCGGCCCGTACTGAGAGTTTCAGAGAAAGATATAGACAAGATACGTACATGGGTGTGTGTACATACATGCTACGTATGTAGACAAAATACAGTGAGTTGCCTCTGACCACACAGATGACAGGAACATGTAGGTAAAAGGTGGCTTTGTAGACAGGATTGGGAATGCCTAGGAATGGATTTCTCTCTTCAATTTTGGCAGCCACGTTCCATGGTCTGGATAGTGGTAAAAGTTCGACAGCACCAAATTTGTCACACATAATTTATCCTAAATTCACCTGGTAACCATCTGTGTTAGCTAATTGCCTTTTTCCAGAGGAAACTTAAACTCATATCCATATGACAAGAGGAAGGTTTGCCACATGGAGAGAGGTGCCTGGGGAAAGTTAGGCTCCTAAGTTAGGCTCCCACTTTTCCAGGGAGACTGGGAGGCGGGGGCTGTCTTCCTGGATGTTTACATTTCAAAGAGATGGCCCCCAGGTGCTGGAGAAAGACAGCCGTGGGTGGTCCCACTGGTAAACAGCTTTTACAAAGATTTGCATCTCAAAGGGCAGAGAAAGAACTTACAACTTCCTAAAGAAAATGCTCTAAGAAGGGAGGGGTAATTCTTTTCTGCTTTTTTTCTCACTATGGAGAATTAATGGCTTTTCCTTATTTCTTATTTTTATTTGCCCTTACACTTTTAAAATTTTCAAGGACTTTCAACCCAGTAGACACTCATAGTCTGTGTGAATTCGGCAAAGCAGGGTAGGGCAGGGCAGGAGAGGAAACCAAAGTGCTGTGGCCTGATCAGGATTTAACTCTCATTAGAGGGGGACGAGGCACTCTCCCAGCAACCGCCAGAGTCTCTCAAAAACTTGCCTGGCAGAGTTCACATCAAAGTCTTATAAACAGTGAGGGGACACCATGGCTAACTGTTCTTATCAACGCAGCCAACCGAAATTCACTTCATTCTAGCCCCATCCTGAAATTCGCTCCCTTCTTTGCCCTTGGTTTGGCCTAGTCACAGACATTATATTGACGTGCCCTTGGCCCCCCAGCTGAGGACTGATTTTCTGCTTTGAGTCCTCCTGTTCCCTAAGAGTCTTATCTGTTCCTTGCCAGCAGTTCCTGGGCTCCTCTTGTGGCTCAGAGACACCCCCAGAGAGTCAAGGACGAAATGCATTAACTGGTCCCTGTCAGCTTCTGGATGGGACTGGGGGTTTCTTAGAGGTCAGGGCTGTCTCTAGGTCAGGGTCTTGCCACAACCCAGCCCTAGAAAGTACTCAAAAATACTTACTGAATGAACGAATACAGTGTACAACTTAAATGCTCTGTTCCCTCATCTTGCCTTTTGTAGTTATACTTCGTGCTAGAAGAGCAATCTCAGGCAGCCAGTTTCAGAAAGTAGAATCGTAGGAACTTGGGCACATCCGGACATGAAAGTAGTTCCAAGATTCCCTCTTTTCCACACCCTCTCTCTTCCTCTGCTCGGATTTGCAACAAACCGTGAGGTTCCCAGGAAACCCAGGGCACCTAGGAAACGGCCATGTTCCCTGTTCTTCTTTCTGTGTGACACCACAGTCAATCCCCTTTCCCTGGACAGAGAGAACAACTAATAATTCCCCTCCACCTGCTGCCTCCTCAGTTCCCATTTCCTTCCCTACCAAACTGCCTCAAATAGTACAAAACACGACCAATAACGGCCGAAAGTAGTCCTTATCCATCCCTGGTCCTCTCTGTTCTCCACGTTCGCACGTGGCGACTCTCTGGTGCCCGGCACTGAGCGGGCGCGGCGGCGGCTAGCGTGCTCTAGTTACCTGAAGGGGGCTCTGGGGTGCTGAGCACCGCGGCCACCTCAGGGCAGACACCCGCAGGCTGTTCCGGGAATCAGCTTTATTAAGACCGGGGGATGCCACAGCCACCTCTCTGAGACATTTTGGGGCTGCACCTTTCTGATGGCTCCCAGGGGAACCAACCATTTCAACTTGCCCAGAATTCGACTGGATTTAGCACTAAAAATCCCACGTCCTGGGAAAACCCTTAGTCCCAGTCAAACCGAGGCTGTTGGTCACCAGATGGCTTCCCAACGCTCGTTCCTGCTCGTTCTCCCACTGTCTGGCCTCTTTCTCTTCCTCCTTCTTCTCAACCCACGATGGGAACCAGGCTAGCGGGAAATGTGGAAATGAAACCCCAAGTCAGAGTTGGGAGAGGCTGAAGCCAAATGTTGAAATGTGGTTTCTCTTCCTTGTCCATATTCACCCTAAAAAAGGCTCTTTGCTGAAATTCAGGAATAGCGTGCACTAAAGCCCCACCCATCCCTAGAACACCGAAATGCACTCGAGGAGACAGAGAGTAAGCACAGTGTGGAAACTTACAGAATAATTCTTTTAAAGGGATAAAAGAACCTTAGATGTCTTTCAGGCCAGAGGGCTGGTTTTACAGAGGAACAAATTAAACCGAAAGAGATCAAGCGAAGCCCTCCCACACAGTTAGGCAATAATTCCACTGTCACTATTGCTCTTCATTTATGAAGCAAATGTTCACGCTCTGTGCTTTTGTTTGCTAATTTGATTCATTGGGAAGGAAATACTTGCCCTGCCTACCTCATCATGCTCTTATGAAAATCAAAGAGCAGGTAAAAGATCCTGGAAAAGTATAAAAATGTAGGTATTTCTGTCTTATCAGCATTATTATGTCCTTTGTGTCCTGAGGGGGTCATAGCTACTGTTTTTAGGGCTGAGAGGGGCCCGGTCAGGGGTGTCTCCAACTGGAGGTGGGCAAAGGAGCCTCCTGGACCAGGACGTACTGCAGAGACCACACATGCTAACGAGGCCCCAGGGTGGGGCGGAGATCATCTGCGGGTGAATCCAGTAGGTCAGGCTGACGATTCAGAAATGCCCATGTCCAGAGTCAGGGCAGCTGTTTGAGCACGTGGTTGACACTCAGCACGGAGGAAGGATTAATGATGCCATGAAGCATGCTCTAGCTATCTAATGACTCTTAAAGCAAATTTGTCCTGTTCTCCTGAGCCGAGGCACCGCACCAGGCCTAATAAGTGGTGATTCCAGACAGAACTTGTGGGACACAGACAAAAAGCCACCCCCTTAAGGAATCTATAGTCCCATTAGAAGGGCAAGACTTATGCAAATGAAAGACTATGACTTGGGCCCCAAATGAAGGTTTTAGGCCAGCATATTTCATATACCCCATTAGGAGCTTAAAAAATGAAATAGAATAGAAACTATGAAACTGAATCACATGAAATGTGTGTGGGAACGCTGGGAAGCAGTATAAAGTGTGCTGTTTCCTCAGGGTAATGGTCAAAAACTGTGGAAGGCACAGTTTTAGACAACACATTAAGCAGGATTTGGGGAAGACAAGAGATCAAAACGTGCCAACTGCAAAGGAAAAGCCCTGAAGTGTGGAGTAGGACTTGGACATAGAGCAGGGTTAAGAGGTGGGAGGGAGGAGGGCCCTTTGAAGTGGTTATTTTAAAGGAAGCAGAGAGTATTAGGTGCCAGGGCAGGACAGGACGGCCCTTGGAGTAGGTGTAGGAGCTTGTTATCATGACTTCCAGAGGTTTCTGGGTAGCTGACGTCTACCTTTCCAGTTCCATAGCTATGAGTTTAGAATAGTGCCTGCACCAGTTTGGTTAGTCCAAAAGGCCAAGAAAGAGCAGCAAGGACTGAATCCATGCCTTGATGTTCTCCTCTAGTTGTTCATCGGATGGGTTAGTCGAGGTCCAACCCAGAGGAGGTGGTCCTTGGAGCTTTCTGGGCTGGCACCTTGGAGGACTGCACTTGCTGAATCTGGAGTGAGGCGTAGACCTTCCTGGGAGTCTAATGAAACCCTCCCTTACCCTGACATTACCAACTGCAACCGAGAGTCCCCTGGTAAGGATCTTGGGTCCATGAGCTTAGATCTTCCTGTCATGAATACTGTTTCTGGTCTCGCTGAGGTGTGCCCTGAACAGGCTGATTTCCCTTTGTGTCATTACATCAGAACTTCTTGGCCCATGGCTGTAAATCGATTATAGGTTTGTTGAGGTATTTTCCCCCTCAGCCCTCAGGGAGGAGGGAACACCCCTGCAAAAAAAAGAAAAACCAAGGTGTCTGGAGGCCTGGATCAGTGGCCTTGGGCAGAGGGCAGCCTCATCTGTTTACGTGCTGTGCTGTGACAAATGCCACCATGTGGACCTTGATGTGGAAAGGTTGGGAAGCTCTGCCTTTGATGAACATAGGCTAATGAACCAAGTAGTGCGTCCAGGTCTTATTTTCCTTCTGTCTGAAACTGCTGCTAACATTTGACATCATGGGGCCTCAGAATTTCCAAGAGGCACATCTGTATGACTGGACCAGCCCTCTCGGGGTGCACATCACCTTTTACCACGTTCCACCGCAGAGCTCTGGTTCCTCCCCTCCCAAACCCAGCAGGCCTCACACAGTCAGGGGCTTGTCAGACTCTTCCCCAGGGGGAGCTCCCCTGCTGCCCCCTGGTCTCTGTCTAGACGGGGCCCTCCTAGTCCCAGGCCACGAGGCTCCTGTGTCGTGGGAAGCTGAGGCAGGACCAGTGGCTGCCTATTTGCGTCTTCGGAGAATGGAAGACACAGCATGGGCAACAGTAAGAACTGGAGGCAAAGCCCATTCCTCTGCGGAGAGGATGAGGGGGTTGATTTGCACAAGAGGTGCTAGAAACAGTTAAGTGACAACATAAAAAGTCATACTTTGGTCCATGACCTCCTGTGGCTTTTCTGTGAAACCCACAGCCGATGCTGCTGCCATCAGCCTCACGGAGACTTGCACGCACACACCCGCCACTCGAGTTTAACCCAGTGAGCAACTGAGTTTTGTGGCAGCGAAAGGCAAAAGAGGGCACAGGCGTAGGAGGTGAGAGCTGGAGGGAGGTCAGGAGCCAGTTCCTTCCCCATACTTCAGATAAGGAGACTGAGGTCCAATGTAGAGAATGGTTTTAAGATCATCACTTTAGTTAATTTTAGTATACAGTGTGAAATATGAGTCAAGATTCTTTTTTTTAATGTCTAATCTTCACTAATACCTCACTGTTATGATGACTGCCACTTTATAGTAAATCTTGTGATTAGGAAATGTGAATTCTCCAGCTTTTTCTTTTTCAAAAACCACAAAATCCTGCCCAGATTTTGACTGGGAGTACATTGATCTATAGATTAATTTGGGAAAAATTGACACCTGAATAATATTGAATCTTCTAATCTATGGACATGGTGTATCTTTCCATTTATTTTGGTCTTGTTTGACTTTTCTTATCAATGTTTTGTAGTTTTCAGTATAAAAATCTTACAATTCATTCCAAAGTATTACAATTCATTCTAAAGTAGTTCATGATTTTAATGGTATTGTAAGTGGTACTGATGATTGAATTTCAATTTCCAGCTGTTCATTACTAGTATACAAAAATATAATTGACTTTTGTATGTTGATCTTGTATTCTCTGACCTTGCTAAACTAATTTATTAGTTCTAGAACTTTTTTCTTGATTCTTTAAGATTTTCTGGGGCTGGGCACCATGGTTCACATCTGTAATCCTAGCACTGTGGGAGGCTGAGGTGGGGGGATTGCTTGAAACCAGGAGTTCAAGACCAGCCTGAGCAAGAGTGAGACCCTGTCTCTACTAAAAATAGAAAATATTGGCCCGGTGTGCTGGTGTGCACCTGTAGTCCCAGCTACTTGGGAGGCTGAGGCAGGAGGATTGCTTGAACCAAGGAGTTTGAGGTTGCTGTGAGCTATGATGATGCCACTGCACTCTACCCAGGGCGACAGAGCAAGACTTTATCTCAAAAAAAAAAAAAAAAATTTCTACATAGAAAATCATATCATCTGCAAATGAAGACAGTTTTATTATTTTCTTTCCAATCTACGTGCTTTTTATTTCTTTTTCTCGCCTCCTGTCACTGGCTAGATCTCTATTACAATGTTTTTTATGTTTTATATCTTTTTAATGAGAAAAACAACTACAGGTCCATCAGATCCTTTTCTTAAGACAGAGTTTGATTCTCTCCCATTTCTCCTGAGTCTGACGTAATGATCGGTGGTGTCCTTTGTAGTCAGTACCTCCAGGAGAAACCTTCAGTGGGTCGGCTGGAAAGGGATTTGGGGCAGCTGTCCCATCTCCCACCTGATGTTGTCTGTAATAAATTCCCCTTTTCCCTTGGCAATCCTCATTGTCTCAGTAATCGGCTTTCTGTGTGGCCAGACCCCCTTGTGGTTCAGTAATAAAATCAGGAATGCAAGACAGAACATTACTCTGAATCTCTACTATAAGGTTAAATTTGGGTGGCGAGAAGGGACATCCTGGCCTTTTCCTGAACTTAAGGGGAAAGTATCCAGTCTTGCGCCTTCTGTATTCTCATGGATTTTCTGTCTACGTGACTGAGACAGAAGGTTTAAAGTATCGTATCCATCTATAATTTTGGATTTGTCTAATTACATTTTTGGGTTTTTTCAGTTTTGATTCATATATATTGAAGCTGTGTTTTTAGGTGCAAACATTTTAAGGATTGTTATGTCTTCCCGATAAATTAACACATTTATCATTGTGTAATGTCCATCTTTACCCTTGACAATATCCCTTACTTCATAGATGAAAGACCTATATTAATGCAGCCACTCCAGCTTTCTTTTGATCAGTGTTGTCATGGTCTTTCTTTCCCTGTTCTTTTACTTTTAATCTGTCTATGTGGTTGTGGCAGGCAGAATTTCCAGACAGGCCTGAAGATCCCACCTACTGGTGTACAAGCCCTGGATAATCTCCTCCCCTTGAATGTGGGGAAAATAGGATGGATGCCACTCCTACGATCGGTTTGCCTAGTATCGTAGAAGTGAAGGGAATTTGCAGATATAATTAAGGTCCCTAAGCAGTTGGTTTTGAGTTAGTTAAAAGGGAGAATATTCTGGGTGGGACTGACCTAATAAAAAACAAAGCCGTAAAAGCAAGGGACATTTGTTCTGGCTTTGAAGAAAGCAAACATCCTGTGCTCACACACAAGCCCACCGCGCCCAGCGCCCCTCTGCCTGCTGTCCACTGCCGCCCTCGCCACGACCCCTGCAATGCCCAAAATTGGCATTTCACTCACAGACGTCGAGCCTTCCTTTGATCCAAGTATACATTTCTACATGCTGCAGTCCATAAAAGAAATTTAAAATCACAATACTTTTATTTATTTTGAAAATCATATTTGCATTTGCAAACATTTACAAACAATAAGCAACACAAACATTGGAGTGCATGCGCAGACAAGCGTATGTGAGACAATGAAATAACGATTAACAGGTTAACATTAGTCCCACTGGTAAGCAACCCTCCGCCCACAGCAGCACGTGCTGGTGCCCGCGTGGCCCTGGACGACCTCCCCGGATTCCCGCCCTCCCAGGTGGCCCCCACCTGCATCATCTAAGGAGTCCCTCCCTGGCTCAGTCCCCCAGGTGGGCCCAGCAGAGATGCTGAGGAAGTTAAAGGCGAGAATTGAAAATGACTTTTTCTCAAGCCACTCACAGAGGCCAACTCACTGCAATTGCCACCCAGGCCCTCAGGCCCTCTGACCCCTGACTACAGCCCGCCCTAAGCCTGCAGCACCCTGGCTCCCGAGACTCCCGCGATCCTTAGCGGGACGTGGCATTCGTGACATGCTCATAGACCCCTCCTTCCCAACGTGCCACTGGCGAGGACCCCCCTGCGCACAACTCCCTTCCTCCTCCACCACCCTCTGACGCGCATACTGCTTCTTTCCTGCATCTGCATTTCCTAACTAGAGGGTGGCTGATTTAAAGATGAGTTCCCTTAGAGAGTTCTCATTAAGCACAGAAACGGAAATAAGGAAATCCTACTGTTTGGTTTGCATGACCAGTCAGCATCCGATTTTCTAATGACGTGGCATTCAAGAACCTTCGTGGACTGGCCCATCCCTGTGAATCCCGAGGCTGTAGCCGCCCAGCTTAGCACGCTCAGGTGCCACAGCTCTCAGTCTGTGCGCCTGCTGCTCCGCCTCTTCTCCACCGGTGGAGAAGAGCTCCAGATCGATACTCTATGTGTATAGACGTTGCATAAAAATCTGAATAACCACACTGAAGATCTTACATGTTATTTTCCCAACATCTTACTCTATTTTGGAAAGACATGAACCATAACACAGGCTAGAAAATTGGAAATTGTGTTATTTTCAGTATAGTTACATTGATCTTTTTGATGGTAAATAATTGCACTGATTAATAAACAAACCGATATGTCAGAAGTAAACATGAACATATATAACCCTGGTGTCTCCTTCATTGATGACAATAAAAGTCTACAGGATCACAAAGGAACGTAGGTACCCAGGTGTAAGAACTAGAACATTATTGAGGAGGTTCGGTGTAAATTAAAAAAAGAAACACACCTCAAAATAAAAGTGTTTATTTCCCCTGTGCCATGAATTTGTCCCCACTACAAGCTACTAGCCATTTCACTATCCTTCATGAGAAGAAAGAGGGACCAAGAATACGAAAACATTTAAGAAAGTTTTAAAGTTAGACAAATTTATTTTAAAACTCTGCATACATATAGTTAAAAGTGAGACTTAAAAACTTATAAAATGAACTTTGAGCATTTTCAAAGTTGCAAAGCTCATGCAGTTCACAGTGTTCTGTACCACTAAAACTGTGTCTGGAATTACAGAATTCCTTTGGAATAACGTTTTAATTTTTCCCTTCAGCTCCAAGAATTTAGTTCCTTTCTTGCCCAGTTTCCTGAAGTTTTTAAGACCTGCACGATCTGTCAGCCAGGTCTGGCCCCAGCTAAGTCCTCAGACCGGCTCCTGCAGAACAGCACCAAGAGCAGGAGCGCGCCCCCCAGCAGCACGGCCACGCGGAGCGTCCAGCCTCTCCCGTGGGACTTCTGCCACCCCCACAGCCCGGCCAGCAGCCGGGCCATGCAGGGCCGCCGCATGCGGGCCGCCACCTGCTCCGCCACCCTCCGGAGCCGCTCCTCGGGGCACGCCCAGTGCAGGGCCTGCGCCAGGCCGTACACCTCGTTGGTATAGTGGGCGCCCCCGTTCTCCCTGACCAGGGTCCCCACCAGCCGCAGCAGCTCCTCCGCCTGCGCCTCCTGCTCCGGGCCGGTGGCTCGGTTGTCGAAGGCACAGACGCGGCCCCCGCACGTGGCCACCAGCTCCCGCAGGGCGCGGTTCTCCGTGGCGCGCACGTACTCCTGCAGACAGCCCCCGGCCAGGTCCTCCTTCCTGGTGAAGACGACGACCGTCCGCTGCAGGACGCCGTCCCCGAACATCGCCCTCAC
>RJWJ010046215.1:0-11449 GCA_004363605.1 Indri indri | reverse complement strand
CTCACCTCCCCTGCTTTTTAGCTTCCAATGTCCTTTGTTTCCCTTTGTGGCCATGTATACCCATAGTCTAGCTCCTATTTATTACTAAGAACATGAGGTATTTGGGGTTTTTTGTTTGTTTGTTTTGTTAACTATGTTGTCTACAAGCAGTGTTTGTTTTTCCATTTCTGAGATACTTCACTTAGGATAAGTATCTCCAGTTCGATCCAAGTTGCTATGAAAGACATTATTTCATTCCTTTTTATGGCTGTGTAGTACTCCATGGTATATATATGTATATATACACACACACCATATTTCTTTATCCACTTGTGAATCGATGGGTACTTCAGTTGATTCTAAATCTTTGCAATTGTGAATTGTGCTGTGATAAACATTTGAGTGCAGGTGTCTTTTTGATAAAATTATTTATTTTCCCTGTAATCTGTGTGCCCCAGGGCCATAGAGATGCTGCTTCCTCAGTATCCTCAGGTCCTAGGAAGCATTTGGGTAAATCCATTAGGGAGCAAAAGATAAAGGTAGAGGAAAACAGACTCACTAACCAGACCAAGCTCTCAATACCAAATGGAAGAGGAATTATACCAGCAAAAGGACTACAATAGTGGGTACATAGGGAGTCCCAGCAAATGTTAGAAAATTACTGTAATGATTATATATGCATAATATTTTTACTGGACAATAAATTATGATCATGGGCAAAATTCAGTCACAATTTCCTTTGTGTTTTATCTTTCAAATATATTACTATTTTAAAAATTTTGACCAAGTTAATTTGTTTTTTATACTCTTAATAGCAGAGTTGTTAAAAAGTCTAACTTTCCAGAATGTCTTTCTCACATTCTTAAGGAACAAATAGTAGACTATGTTATTAGAATTCAGAGACAGGATTAAATTGGTTTAATTTGTTTGATAGTGCTATCTGGACACAGCTGAATGTTACAGACATACAACAGCCGACCCGCCCAGCACCAGGCAATACATGGAAAACTACTCAGATTTCTCCAAAATCATTGGTTAATAGAAACTGTCATGGCTCAATAGTACTTTGTGTTTCTGATACTGAAGCAATGTCAATGCTAGATAAAATTATTCTTAGTGTGAAATTGGCTGCTCCCCTCTGGGAATATCATTTGAAAAATAACCTAATGTTTTGAAGGCAACTCTTGGTGTGATTAAATGATTTCCAAATGGCTTCTCCAGGATAGAAAAATTTTTCTTTCTAGAAAGAATTTCACCATTTTTTCAACCCCAGAATGTCATCCTCAATCTACAAAATAAATCATAAATTAAAACATTAAAGTAGAAAACCAAACCTTATATGTACATCAAAGATTCAGCCTGTGTCAAATAGTGACAAGCTTTAAAAAGAAAGGAAAGAAAAAAGCCAGGATGCTTTGGAATATAAGTGTCTAATCCCTTACTATAATAGAAACTCTTTGATTTAAACATGTGGTCTGAACACTGCAGGCACAGGAGTGCCATACAATTAAAAACATATTTAAGGCAAGAGTTTCTAAAAGACATATTTATGCAATCTTATATCTTAATCTGAAAAGAGTATATGTGTTATTTAAATATTAACCACTATCATGGAAACTATGGCTTATATATATATGGCAATGGTAAAGTTTTTCATTATTTTTTGTTGAGACTAGCAAGCCTAATAATTAGCATTTACTTTAAATGAACATGGCTGATTGCCTTTCAGCTATTTTTCTTGAATTTCTACAGTAGGCAATAATTCAAAAATTACTATTCTGTGTTATTATTCATGATTTTCATATTTCATGACTTAATGAGTATTATTTGTAAAGGAAAAATTATGTTTCTGTGGTTACTACTGCAAGCAAAAAGCTTAGGATAAAAATGGTGTGCTTTATTTCTATTGCCAATATTCTACCAGTGAAGCCTGCACAACTACCTGAATAATGTGGGGAGGGCTGGGATGCATGAGTAGGGTGGAGAAGTAGTTGAGACCACTGCCCTTTGTATTAAAATATAATGTTCATGACTCATTGTTAGAAAGCCATGCTCTTTGTTTCAGTAGTGGTGATGAATTTGTCCTGAGTCATCTATACTCTTGCCCAGATGTTTCTGTGACTAAGTGCTTGATTTTCAACAAGTACCTTCCAGCAAAACAAATATATAGCACAAGATATTTATATTAATGTATATATGTTCACAAAAATCAACAAAATATCAAATTACTATAATTTCTAAACCTCCTCCTATTAACAATGGATTTACTCCACAAAATGATTGAAGCCATCAATATTTTTCAGCACTAGTGACTAAAGTCTCTCTCTCACTGACTTCCAGAAGCTTAGCACAGACTCTAAGTTATCAGCAGCTTAATAGAAAAATTTTATATTACCATTCACTGGAGTCATTTTACTGCTATTCCCAAATCATTCAGGGCCACACAGATTTTCTTCTCTTCATTTCACAAGAATGGAAGCAGAAAGGATTTTTCAACTTGGTTGCATGCTTAGCAAGAGCATGGACTGTTACGATAAAGTATTCCAGTAACATTGGACTGCACAGTTTACTTTTCAAGGCGACTATTCAAGGATTGGATCATGATCATGAGGACGTTTTTACAAGTTAGCAGTATGTTCTAACCAATGAAGTTGAGGGACAGTAGGTTAATTTGAAAAAAGAATCCAAAAACTATAATTCATATCTACATAAGTCACAAATACTCTTATAAAAATGCAAACTTTATAATTAAAACATTGCTTGAGAACAGAGAACAACCTTGTTCATTATGATGATGTGCAAAGGAGTATAAACTGAGGCAACAGAGTCCTTTTTGGGGACTGAGGCTTAAGAATAGAGAACATAGTCAGTACTGTATATTTATGGGAGTCTGAATTATTAGGCAAGGCTAGGCTAGATAATTGTTGAAGGACCATTGCAACCGAAAAGAACTGCCTTTTTTCCAAAAAGTCACACTGGGGAAACACTAGCCCCAGTCAATCCCTCTACAGATCTCACAGCTAGTGACAAGACCTGCTGCAACTCTGGAGAGAGAAAATTGAAAACAAGAGACTTTGGAAAACTACGTGGAATGTTTCAGAAGTTATTATGTTGCAAGAAGGCTAGCATAAATGTTAATAGCCTTATTGGAAGACCCTCTTTTAGGAGGCATACTGGTATGCACAAGTTCACTTGATTTTTATTAAAATTGAGTCTTAGGAGTTACAGCAGGGAGTCCTCCTAAAATGCCAGACTTTTTCTTGTCCTGCTCTGTTTACACTAATTGGCCAATAAAGAGATTGCATAAGACAGAAATCATGAAATGCTTAGCATAGTTAATACCAGTAGTGGATTTATAGTAACCTGCATGTCCACCTGATTATTCAATATAATACCTTAAAATCAGGAAGCTTAACTTTGAAAAGAATGTGACTCTGTTTAGAATGGTAGACACATAGTGGGTAGGTAATTCTTATTATTATAGGTAATTCCATTATTTTTCTTTGTTATATGAAATAGAATATGTAAAGAAAGTATGCCATTATAGGAATTCTTTAAAATATTTTTAAACAGAGGGTATTATTACATCTGCAGTTTGAAAAAGTTCTTTTGAAAGGCAATATAGAGAGTAACTTCAAGCTTGAAGAGCACAAGATCAATTAACAGGCACATTCAATGGACTCAGGCAAATAAGAGCCTATGACTGGATGTCTCACTGGCTCCATCTGCGCCACCCTTATCCTTCCACCACTCTTGGTAAAAATTGAAGCCAAGTGAATAATCCTTGTGGCCGAGGTAGTCATCCAAAGTGACTGGTTAGAGTCAAAACTCATGAACAAGGTAAGGTGATGGGCAGAGGAAAGACCAGCCCCAACCCATATTTTATAAAAAACGGTAGGTGTTAGAAGACTGAAGTGCTGGAAGTTGGCAGTCGGCACTTTTTAATGGGGACAGTGAGGATATCCCGACTTCAGCTGTTGGTGGAAAAGAAGCCCTCAAGGAGAAAAGAAGCCCACCTGGAAAGCAATAGCAGAGGCAAGCGGTGACATGGACTGAAAGAACCATTGCAAAGGGGGTGGAGAGGCAACCTCAAATTTGAGTCCCTGCTATACTGTTCAGTACAAACCACAGCATCGCAATGATTCTGCATGCAGGTGTGCAATGGGAAAGCTGAACGTCTCTCCATACTTCTATTTGGCTCCAAAGGTTGAACAATCCCAGGCCACCAGATCTATTCATAGTCAGGGGAAATTCAGAAATGCAACTATTATCAATCAATAATAATTGGCTTCTATATTATCATCTAGTTAAGATTATCTGTTCCATTACTTACTGCAATTGGGAAGATAATTTAAAATAGATGAAATCTTTCTCTCAACTCTTTCTTGTTTTCATATTTTATTAACTATTAAGTATTTACAATGTGTTAAACATTTAGGATTTCATTACTGCATAAATATTCTAATCTTTATTTTTAAAGTTACTAAAACTAGACTTACTTTTTCACTGTGATTTCCTCTCTATGTTCCAAAAGTAATTTAAAAGAGGCAGGGATCAGGGGTGGCTTGAGCACATCCTAAAGGATACACACTTACACGCTAATTCGTGAGTAACTAATTTCATGTATAGACTAAAATTTAGATAGAATCCAGTTAAACATCTCAAAGGAACTTGTGTGCTACATAGAAGAATAGAATAGGAAAGCATTATCACATAAAAAGGGGAATAGGACCTTTACAAAAATTAAATCTCAACTGGGGTCAACCTTATTTTTTATTCTTACTCTCTCATGTTGTTTCCTTCCCTTAAAAATTAAAACACAAGAATATGAATAATTGTTTTCAGATGAAGACTCCAGTATTCTAATTTGACCATAAAAGTAGCCAATATATTTTTTAATATTTTTATCATGGTAAAACATGCAGTATAATATAGGCCATTTTCACCATTTTTAAGTGAACAATTTGGTAGCATTGGTTACATTTGCCATGTTGTGCAATCGTCACCACTATCTCTTTCAAAGCCTTTTTGTCACCCCACACAGTACCAATTAAACAATAACTGCCCATCCCCTCCTCTTTCCAGCACCTCATCATCTCTAATCTAATTTCTATCTTTATGACAGAAAGTTGCCTGATCTAGTTATTTAATAAAAGTGGAGTCAAACAATATTTATCATTTTTATCTGGATTGCTGCAGTTAGCATAATGTTTCCAAGGTTCATCCATGTTGCAGCATGCATCAAAATTCCATTCCTTTTATGGTTGAGTAATATTCCATAATATGTGTGTACCACATTTTATTTATCCACAGATTTGTTGATGGACACTTGGTTTGTTTCCACCTTTTGATTATTGTGAATAATGATACAATAAACATTGTCATACATATACCTATTTGAGTCCTTTTGTCAATTATTTTGAGTATACACCTAAGAACGGAATTGCTGTGTTTAACTTTTTGAGGAACCACCAAAATTTTTCACGGTGGCTGCACCATCTTACTTTCCCATCAATAATGCACAAGGGTTTCAATTTTTCTACATCCTTACCAACACTTGTTATTTTCATTTCTTTCAATTATACCCACCCTAGTAGCTGTGAAGTGATAACTTGTTATGATTTTGACTTCCCTAACTACCAATGCCAATTTATTTGTAAAGCTACATTTAATAGAAAAATTAAATTTTGTGTTTCTCAATGCTCATTTCTGGTGCTTTATTTTCTTAGGTGGGCTTTAAAAGTTTATATTCTTAGATCAAAATTTTAAAATCTATTTTATAAAATAGAATAAACATATTAGCATTTTTTCTATTTGTAATACATTCTAGAGCCAAAATTCAACAATGTCTTGATGAAAAACGTAGT
Organism: Indri indri; assembly: GCA_004363605.1. NCBI lineage: Eukaryota > Metazoa > Chordata > Mammalia > Primates > Indriidae > Indri > Indri indri. Next base: position 5,603 of record RJWJ010046215.1, on the reverse strand, counting down.
TTAAATTTTTAAAAAAGTACAAAAATGCATGGAGCATTTCAAACAAGACTGAGATCAGCCGAGAACACATCCAATGTCCAGACACTGTCAAACTCTTTAATAAAAGCTTATTATTCACTTGATTTAGATAATATTACACTGTTCTAATTCTATGAGAGACTATTTAAAAGATTATAGAAAGGACTTTTTCCTTGTATTCCCTTCTGGACTAAAAGTATGTGCCTGCTTATAAAAAATGTAGCTTTATTTTAAAATATCTTAAGAATGTTGTCTGATCCACACACTTTTATAAGACACAAACAAATATTTGCCTATCTTTAAACTTAGTTCTCCTTCCAATTTATGCCTGTTTTCATGTTCTTATTTTTCTCAAAGTGTAAAAATTGGAATTTATTTTTTAGGCACTATTGTGCATGATAGCACAGAATTAATTATGGTACTCATAAGTGATTCTAAAAATATGATATGTAGATAACTTCATAATTAACCTATAATTTAGGCATCCAGTGGTTTAAATGCCTTAGATTCTGTACTCTGTGTAGAGACATGCATATTTTAGTTCCTAATATTAAGATAAAGCTTGCTCTAAAGAATTTTTTTGTTTTCATAATTTATTGTCCATTATGTATTAATTTCATATTTTTTAATTTCTTAATTTGTACTAGTGTAGGGAAAGAAACAAGTGATGGGTAAATATACTATGACTAAATTTTATAGTCCAATAACTATGAAACACATATTTCTCATTTCTTAACACCATTCCATTAAAAGTTCTAAAGTAAAGAGTATTGGAAGCTTTTCTGTTTTTTCTTTTTAAAAATGAGAGTCACTTAGGAAAAAGATTGCCAATTTAAGTTTTTTCTCTTATCTGTTTCCAACAGCCACACTCACCAACAAACTCCTCCCTCTCCAAAGCGTTGAAATAGACATGCTGAAAATGCAAAAGGAGACATGTCCGTGACGTGAACACGGGAGTGGGTGCTGCGCTTCCAGCTCCTTCTGGAAGATTAAACAGATCCTGATCCTGAAAAATACAAAGAGAAGTTTCTTTCCCAAAACATATGCTCACAAAGTCATCGTAGTAATGAGTCGGAGGAGGAGGAGGATCTCTTCTCAGCCCTAACTTTGGGAAAGAAGAGGAGGGTTTTTACCTGCAAAGGCCATAGTTTAAAACATCTTTGGTAGGTTGCAAACATTCGTGGTCCCCAAGCCCTTAATGATGCCCTTTACTAACAATTCTTTAAGTAAAAATGGGAACTGATTGACAGAACATTCACCAAAAAGGCAGAAAATAGGCAGAAATATGTGGCCTAAAAGTAAAAAACTGGCAAGCGTTTTACTCTGACCTGAACTAGTCTTACGTCTACTAATGATGAGAAAATACATTTTGACAGTATGTAAGCATTTTGACCCCTAGGGTAGGATGTATAGTCTTATGAGCAACAATTTAAAAAATAAATAAAAACAAATAACAAAAACACAGAATAATAATGTCTGCCTTTGCTCCTAAAAGAAACGGATAAATCGTGTCTGAATCTGGGGGACTTAACTTACAAAATGGGATGAAGGAACATATCACTTTATAACAATGCCTGAGTGGGTGAAGTACTGAGCAGGGGCACCTCATCATGCCTGAGAGAACTGTGACACCTAATTTACCCCTAACACTTAGGATTTTTCTTCCAGAAATGACCATGAACTCTGGTGCAATCCCTATGGAACAAAATCAGAAGCCTCTCAAACAAGAGCTTCTCACAAATTTACTGCCTTTTAATTGCAAAGAAGAGGGCATTGAAGTGATCAAAGAAAGGGGTTCTGCTCTTAGCTTACTGTGGTGGGCACCTGAGAAACCCTAAGGAATATAGGGGGCACACACATGCAACCCCTTCAAAGGCATATCTAACAAAAAGTGGCTGAGATAGGGAATTAGCTCACTGCTACATACTTAAATCATTTTCTACCAAACAGAAATGCTTGGGTTTCTTTGATCAGTCATAGTACACCACTTGGAGTCCTCTTGTCATTAAAGTAATGATGTGTCTAAGTGTCAATGATACACAAATACTTCCACCTTCTCTTGATAAATTAGCATAGATATCTCAAACAAGAATGTACCTATATGTATTTTTGGTTGTTTTGGGTACAACATACATGGTAATGAGCATGCTAAACTATATCTTTTATTATATCATATTTAGTTTTATAATTTTATATATCATATAAATACCCCAGACCTAATATTCAAGAATTTATTTAACCCATCTTCTCCAGCTACCAGGAGAAAAGAACCTCCCCTTTAATAACAACTTTTAAAATGTGAAGACTCTTTTTTCACCTTAGGACAGGAAATATGATACTTTACTAAGAATCCACACCCTTACCGAGACTCAAAAGAGAGAGCTCGTGTTTACGTTTGTGGCCAGTTTTCACCTAAGATGGCTACTTAACCACAGCTCCAGGTTTCTCAAGTCTTCACCAGCTGTCTAACAATAACTTTTTTCAGATTCTTTCATCTCAAGGCAGCATAAGCAATTCTCTTAATTCTTTAATGAATGGTTAAAATAAGACTGTGATGTTCAACAAAATTTTACTGCTATGAGTCTCTAGCAAAGTCAGTGATCTCAAAACTCAGAGAAGAATGGCCCAGGGAAGGCTACACAAGTGCCTACCTAGTGCCTAATAACCATCCAAAATTGAACTAAACATTGTCTTCTCCTTGGGTCTAGACCAGAAAAAAAAAATTGTCCTAGACCTCTGTTCTCACTAAAAGTTGAATAAACGTTAAACAACAGCATGGTGCCTATGAAAATCACCATGATTCACTACATTTATGACATCTGGCTAATGGGACCTAGTGAGTAGGAAGTAGCATACATAGATCCTCAATAATCTTGATAAAAAATATGCATTCTGGATGACAAAGTCCAGGAAAATTCACAGACCTGTAACCGTGACAAATTTTGGGTTATCCAATGTTTACAATATTCCTTTTAGGTCCAAAATGAAATACGTGTTGCTTTAACTTGTACCTCCCACGGTTAAGGGAGAGTCACAACACTTGGTGGCCTCTTTGGACTTTGGAGACAATGTATAATGCATTTGGATGCCCTGCATTTGCCAAGTAACCCACAAGGCTTACAGTTTTGACAGGGATCAGTACAAATAAAGACTCTAAAACTGGGTTCAGTTGTCCCAAGCTTCAGTGTAAGGAGTGATGCTAACTAGTCTCTATGAACTAGTGTCTATTAATGTATTATGGTATAACAAACCACCTAAAGTCATAATTACTTAAAACCACAGCAATCATGTGTTCAACTCACAAATCTAAAATTTGAGCAGGGCTCAGTGGAGGAGATTCATCTCTCTTCTACAATGTCTCAGCTGCAATAACTCAGATGGCTGAAGGGAATGGAATCTCTCCATGTGGTCTCCTCCTATGGTTTTTTCATATATCTTGAGCATGGCAGCTTTGGGGTATTTAAATTTCCTGCATGGATGCTCAGGGCTCTAAGCAGGAAAAATAGAACCTACCAGTCCTTCTTTAAGAGGCTATGCTCAGATTTGGCTATGTATCACTTCTGCCATACTTGGTCAAGCCAATAAATAAGCCAGCCCAGATTCAAGGACAGAGTAATTAGAATACTTTTCAATGAGCTTAGCAAAAAAAAAGAATATGCAGCCACCTTTAACCTATGATAGTCAATGGATCCAATATGACTCAAATTATCTGTGACTGAATAGATTTCTGTAACAATCCTACAGTAGGCCTTAAAGTCAAAATCATAGCAGAAGCTGTGGACACAGTTATGCCCTCCTTAACAAGTAGGTATTATCTTTTTGAGAAACAGTTCTTGGCTTGCTGTTAAATTCTGATATAGACTAAACATATGACTATAGGACATCAAGTGACCTGAGCACCACATCATCGAGTGGGTGTTATCTGATCCACCAAATGAAGACAAGCAAGCCTAATAACCCTCCATTTCCAAATGGAAAAAATATGTACTTTATCAGACTTAGGCAGGCCCTAAATAAAAGTGACATGGGTGGGGGTCTCACATTCCCAGGGTGCCTATTCCTGGTACTTATTACTTAGCTCTCGGGAAACACCTGCGCCTCATTCTGAATTCCCTCTGACTAATTCAGAAGGAAAAAATCTTAAGTCTGGTTTACAGATGGTTCTTCATGATATCCCAGCACCTGGATGTTGGATTATTAGAGCTCTACATTTTCCATTTAGGGTAGTCCTGAAGGATGGTAGGAATGGGAACTTCACATGGGAAGAACTTCACGTGCCACATTCAGTATTGTGTTATCTAGGGTAAATGATACTATTAAGGAGAGATGGATTGCTGGTATATGATTGGAGATGAGGAGAAATATGTCTATTTTGGGGGGAATCTTGCTGGTTCCCTCCTAATATGCCTACATGCAACTGAACAAGTGAAAGAAATAATTCAGCAGCTTAATTTAGGCAGGATCATCAAGAGTTCATGAGAAATTTATTCTCAGGAATAAATTTCAAAAGACCTGTCAGCTCACGAAACTGTCCAATAAAGGTGTTGGCTGAAAGCAAAGGAAATATGAAATGAGTAGTCGAGAAAGAAATTATTATATATCAAATATGACCTCATGAACAGCTGTAAAAACTTCGATGATGACCAATATTTTTTCATTGCTCTGTTATGCTCTTGTTTTTATATGGTTCCTTTTATTTCCCACCCTCCTTCTTGTCTACGATTTTATACAGAATGTGCAGGTAATGATATCTCAGTGCAGAGATTACAGGATATCAAGATGCTGCTAAGTTATGAACTAAAAAGAGAATGAATATAAAGCAGAAATTAATGCATGAACTGATGAGACTTTGTGCCATCACTTTCAAATAGAAGATTTGTTTTTGTTTGTACAGGGAATGAATTCATTATGTTAGGCAGAAACACTTTGAAGTTATGATGAGTTTATTTGGAACTTTAAATATCAGAAGATGGGTAGGGTTGAATGTTGAAAAGCTGAAAGGGTGGAGTGGTGCAGAGACTGCACTTTGGCTCACTCGACAATTCCAGCCCCAACTGAGCCTACCTTCCTGTGCTGCAGTGACTGGAAATGGAATTTGTACATTAACATACCAAAGGAGAATAAACATTATTTTAACCAATGCAAAAAATATCATCTCGTAAAAACCTACTTGTATTCATGATTGTTTAAAAACTCTTAACCAACAAGAAATGAGTTAACTTGCTTAAACTAATAAAATAATTTACCAACCATAGCAGCAAAAAAAATCATACATCATGTTTAAATAAATATAAATATATTTATATTATTATTGATGCTTTTCCAAACTAACACAATAAATTGAGAAAAAAATGAGATGCAAATATTTAAAAAACATAAAAATATGTCATTATGTTTAAGGATATATATTTGTCTCTAAGGAAATAATAGTAATGAAAACAATTATAGTACCATTTAACATTTATTAAGTGCTTACTATATCAGGCACTTTACCAAGCTGTTTATCTACATTAAATAACTTAAGAAAAATAAATTATTAACAAAAACTATATTCTTTATTAAAATAATAGATTGTTTAGAAAAAT
>RJWJ010046214.1:0-11453 GCA_004363605.1 Indri indri | reverse complement strand
GGTCTATATTAAAATAAATAGTCTTATGACAACACAGTCCCTGCTCTAGGCATCTCAGAGTCACCATAGGTTTGTACATTAGAAATGCTGAAATATATTGGAAATGACAAATTGTATTACATTTTCCTATTACAACATTAAACATTCTGTTACCTTTATTCCAACAACCACTGTCTTATTTTATGTCCTAATCATTACTTGTCTATACAACTTCAACAGTTTCTTAAATGGACTCTATTACGAGAAATCTGTCCTTTGCCAGATGACCTTCCTATGAAAAAATATGTATTTTATGTGACTTTAACTTTTTCAAATAGTGAACATTTTTATTCCAAAAAGGCAGTATTGCATAAAATTTTATTATATGAAAAAAAAAAAAAACATAGAGATTTCTACTTCTAGCCATGATGGAATAATTGGTACTGGAATAACACCTCATTTATAAACAAATATGAAACCAAACAAAATATATGAGGCAACTGCTACAGGCATTAGGGAGTAGGCCGTACAATGTTGAAATCTCTGAGAGAATGAATTAAATAACCACTACAATATTTGTAAAGACCCAAAATATTATGTCACTTTTTTCTAATAAAATGTGCATATACCATTTAGAAATTCATATAAAAATAGAATTTCTCCTTTGTAATACATAGATGAAATGTTAGCTATTTTCTAGTTTGAAAAAATGATTTTTATAACAATATAATACTAATTATTTTCATTTATTTTATATTTGATTATGATAAAATTTCCAATTATTTTGAGAAGTTTATTATTTTAATCCCTCCAAATAAAAACTACATAAAAACAGCAATCTTGGCTGCTGTGTATTCTTATATATCTTTATATCATAGTCAAATGTGTGGCACTTTTTAGGTACTCAATACATGTATGATGAGTTTATTAATGGCTGCATTCTTGATTTCTTCTCTGATAGGTATACATTTCATACTGTGGGTTAATTTTCTTATGAAGATACTTTAAAAGATGTATTAATGAGGAGGAAAAAATGGTGCATTGGTGGCGGCCTCTTGGCTCACTGCTCCCACAGAAGGAGGTGAAGAACTCAAACGGCTACACATGAGTGGATCGCTCCCCCACAAGAAAGGCATCGTGAATCTGCAGAGAAACAGTGTGGGACACACAGCACAGGTGTGAGCATAAGGTGTGAGCATAAAGTGCTCACAGCACACAGCACAGGAAAAATAAGGTGAAAGGGAGATATGTTTGCAAAGACTGAACGGTGTGAGATATACAATAAGGAAAAGAGCGCAGGAGGGCTGTGCCCGCCAGCACAGTGTGATCTGACCCACAGGAGGACGCCCTGCTCTCCCACAGACCTCCACATATACTCAGACAGGGAAGCTCCTGAAGTCAGTGCAAAGTCACGGCATGGGACCATAGGCCCTGTGGAGAGGAGACAGTAGCAGGAATCATTTTGAATTCTCTGATGTTATGTGCTGGGACTGCACTGGGCCGGGGAGGGACTGGTCTGAGTGGTTACTTCCTGAGATCGGGACCACTCGCGGGGATTTGGCGACAGGCACCTCGCCTCTGGTGGTCAGTGGGACCAGAGCACAGGGCATGAATACTGAAAAGGGGGCTCTGCCCCTGGAAACCGCTGATGATTCAGCCAGCTCAGGGCAGGACAAAAAGAGCAGCACCCTCCACTCAGCAGACAAGAGACTACTTATATTTTACAACAGTGTTCATTCAACAAATATTTTGAGTATCATCCTGTGCCTAAAACTATAGAAGAAATTTGGCCTTTACCTGTGGAAAAAAAAAGAGGAAAACACCGTTGCCTTCATGGAACTTATCTTCAGCTAATGGAAAATATATGATAAACAATAAGCAAACAGATGTAATAAATTAAATATTACATTGAGGATGCTAATTACCTTGGAGGAAAAGAAGCAAGACAAATGAGTTCAGGAATACTAGAGGAGGGAACAAGTTGTAATTATAAATAGGATTTGGGGGTAGAGTGATATTTTAACACTGAGAAGATATTTTAAAAAGATCGAAGTAGGTGAGAGTTTTAGCCACATGATTCTCTTGGTAGGGAACACTTCGAGCAAGGGGAAAAGCCAGAGCAAAGCCATAGGAAATAGTACATTTGATATGTTCAAGGATTAGCAAGAAAGCCAGAGAAGATTACAAGGTAGTAAGGGAGAGGCTGAGGAGTAGATGAGTAGGACAAAAATTTGTGTTGATATTAATATTTTACAAAGATATTTCATATTTGCTAGTTATATGTTTCAGAAAGGATCATATATAGACTATGAACTGTAAGATTTAGTAATTCAAACCTAAAAAAAGTATCATTAGAGTTAAGGAAAATTAATTTTACAGGAATAATAATGGAAGGTGCAATGTGTCTTGCTCAGTTGACAAATAAATTCAGAATCAAAATATAATGGAACAATTCAGATATCTTTAGTCAGGTTTTGTGGAAGAGAACTTCTTCTCTTGTAGATTTTGGTGACAAAATAGGATGTCACAAACTAAAGCAAACTAATAGCCCACAACTCATAACTGGTAGGAGAAGTTAGGATGTTGCTTTTTTTTTTTTTTTAACCCAAATCTTTACTCCTTCGTGGTAGTTCTAAAATAAGAGTAATTTGGTTCTTTGGCTTTGTGAAAGGGAAAGCCCCATAACCGTTTTTCTTTTTTTAGTAACAAGTGGCTCATCATATTTGATCTGTGCAGTATAAAAGAATAGAACTTCAATATGAACATCATACAGAACCCTCACCATTCATTCTTTTGTTCCATTTGGTTACAGCTTTCTGCTCTTAAAAGAAGTTCTTTCACTTTTTGAAGTTTGTAACTTTACTGAAAAGGCTTTCTAACTGTCTGTGAATTTTCCAACTACTGTAAATCAGGTGACAGCTTAACAGTGAAGAAAAACGTTGCTTTGCTTTTATTTTTCTTAAAAAACTATGGAGTACTCAGAACAAAATTTAAAAAAATAAAAATAAAAATACTGCCACGTAGTGAGGCACCAGAGAAAAATTATATAAATATTTGAATATTGGGGATACAATCAATAATTATATCTTAAATTTATAATTGCATATATATATATATATATACATATCTTCAGCAATTCATTTATACTAGCCATCTATTTATCATCTCTCTCTGCACCTGCCCCCTTGTTGTTTCATGTTTTGCAGCTCTATAGTTTGGTGCATAAACATTTAGAATAGCTATGCCTTTTTGAAAGATTGTCCCATTTATCTTATTGATAATATGATATCTCTCAATATCTCTAGTAATTTTATTTGCTCTGAAGACTACTTTATATGATATTAATATAGCCACCCACGTATTTTAAAATTAATATTGCATGACATGCCTTTTTTCATTTTACTTTCAACCAGCCTATATATAATAATTATATTTAAAGTGTTTTTTGGAGGGACAGATAGTTGGCTTATGTGTTTAAATTAACTTTGCCAATCTCTTTTAACTGATGTATTTTGAAAACTTACATTCATTGTAATTATTGATACTTTGGGGCTTACTTTTGTCTTTTTTTGTGTTTCACTGTTGGCTCTATTTTTTGTTTCTCTGATTTACCTACCTTCTGCAGGTTACCTGCACAGTTGTAAAAATTTGATTTTGATTTATTTACAGCATTTATGAGTGCATGTATCTATTTGTATAGCTTTCTTAGTGATAGTTTTGGGTAGTGATATAAACATAACATTACAGTGTATTGATATTTTACTGGTTCAAGTGAATTAAAGAAACCTTACCTTTCTGCATATTTCTTCACTTTCTCCCATTTATAATATAGTGGTATTAACTATTTCCTTCTATATTCTAGGTTACTGTAGAGAATTCCGGGGGAATTTTTACCTTAGACCTTTTTGCCTCTGGAAGTTTTACCATTTTCTCTTCCTCAATGCTCTGAATTTTCATGCTGATAAGTCTTTTTGTAAGGTTTCACTATTTCCCTCCCGTACATTGTAATAGTGTACTAGTGGCCTCATCTGTCTGGCAACTATAAAACACTTTAAAAAATAATTTCATTTCACTTAAGATTGCTTTTGCTATACAGGGTCTACTCTGGTTCCACAGAAGCGTGGAATTATTTTTTCTGGGTCTGCAAAGAATGATGTTGGTATTTTAATAGCGATTGCATTGAATCTGTAGATCACTTTGGCTACTATAGACATTTTAACAATGTTGATTCTGCCGCCCCATGAGCATGGTATGGTTTTCCACCTGTTTACATCCTCTGGTATTTCCTTCCTTAATGTTTCATAGTCCTTCCTATAGAGGTCTTTTACCCCCTTACATATATTCCTAGGTATTTTATTTTCTTTGTTGCTATTGTGAAGGGTATTGAGTCTTTGATTTGGTTCTCAGTTTGACTGTTGTTGGTGTATAGGAATTCTACTGATTTCTGTACACTGATTTTCTAACCTGAGACTTTGCTGAATTTGTTTATCAATTCCAGTAGTGTCAGAGGTGTTGGGCAAAAAGGGTAGGGGGGATGAGGGGATGGGTATATATGCACCTAGTGGGTGTGGTGCACACCGTCTGGAGAATGGACATGCTGAAAGCTCTGACTTGAGTGGGGCAAAGACAATATATGTAACCTAAACATTTGTACCCCCGTAATATGCTGAAATAAAAAATAAAATAAAATAAAGTAAACAAAAAGAATTCTCAATAATGTCTAACCCCATTTTCATCATTCTTTCATTTTAGTACTCTTATTTTTCAGAAGTTGAATTAAATACTGATTTAATTATTATCCTGTCTTTTCTTTTATATTTTAACTTTTGTTCTTTCTTGTTCTGATTTTGAGAGATTTTCTCAAATGTTTCAAGTAACCTAACTGTATATTATTTTTTTAAATTATGGCATCAGTTAAAAGTATATAAAATATCATTTTTTAAATTTTCTGAACATTATATGTGCAGTATACCATTCTTTTTTTCATGAATACAGTTTCTTCTCTGAGAATACCAGTGATAGAATTTTTGAGATGTATTTCACCTGCATTGTCACCATTGTCACCTTACAGATTTTCACCTTACAGATTTTTTTTTTTCCAAATATATGTTTGTTTGTTTTTCCTGGGTGTGTGACTATTTTTAAATAGTACAACCAAAAGCTGTGAGAAAATTTTGTATGTGTATGATTTGTTAAACTAAGCTAAAACTTAGGCTTCATTGAAGGTTATCTTTCTGGGCCATTTTGTTTCCTTGGCTTTTTTTAATTAAAGGTGGCCACGCATTCTCTAAAATTTTTCCCACAAATAGTTTTGGCCTATGTAACTTTTCCTTGAATGTGGGTAAGCTCTCTATTGCTTTAAACAATGGAATACGGTGAAAGTGGCATTTTGCCAAAGTCAAGTCTCTGACCTTACACTGGTAGCTTCCACTTCCTAACTTTCTTGGAGCACCCACTCTGAGAGAAGCCAACCACCAAGTACTAAATCCAACTTTCCTGAAATTTTCATGCTTTGAGAAAGACCAAGCTATAGCAACAAGTGCAGCAAAATTTAAAAGATTCTCAGATGCACTTATAAAATTAACATCTTCAGATTAGATATTCATTTATCTTATATTCAATTGCATATGTGAAATGATTAAAGAAAAAAAGAGATTAAAATTTCATATTATAATTTGTGAAAATGTTGACATATTTAAAGAATATCTAGATAATGAATAAAGAATCCAGGTTATGGCTATGAAGCCATTATTCTGCAACAATACGCTTGAGATAAATATAAAAACTCTTACTCGCACTTTTTTTATCATAAAAGGATTCATTATTTGGAGTGAAAAAGCTATATTTCTTTCCTGCTAGTATTATAAATAACTTTATTTTCTCTAGTTTATTTACCAAGGATTTAGGTTTACTGATGCTATTTTATGTTTAAGTATAACATATTTCTAGATAAATTTAATTTTAGTTTTTTTTGATACTGAGTAATTCTTAAAATATTTTCTAGTTTTGAGAAATTTGTATAGAAATTTGACTTAGTCATGTTATATCTTACTTCTTAACACTTTACTATTGGATTATTATTTTTAAAAAGTGCATGCCTCTCAACTTTTTTTGTTGAATGGACTTAAGTTTTCTTCATTGTTTTTAAAAACATAATTGCAGTACAAAAATTTATGCGTGTATACATGGATTTAAGCCTGCTAATAACTTTATTCAAATCTTTTGCATCATTGCTAATTGACTAATTTTGTCTTTGCCAAATTGTTTATATGGTCACATATGAAAATACACAAAGAATAAATTAATGAATAAGAACATTTTTGGAAAGCTATAAAACATAGATGCTATTTTTCACAAAAAATATTTCTCAACACGGTTCTAAGCTTTTTATGTATCTGTTCTTCCATGCTTCCAAGCTCTTTATGTATCTGAAAACATAAACAGCCTTTTCAATTCTTCACTTTCTATAACACAGAAAAATATCTTAACATCTCTAATGTTAAATATTTTGGGATGAAATTTAGGCATGTTTCCTATGGAACATATCAATATTTATGTTTTCATGCAAATATTTGGTTAGAAAAAAATATCAGCCAAAATATGCATATATAACTGCAAAATTTGTAAATGGAATATATGTTAGTCTGGTTCAGCATTCAGACTTAACAGTTGCAACTATTGTGGACATAGCAGTTTGCTTAGGAACTAGAAACTATAAAACAATGTACCCCTTATCTCAATGTGTGTGGCATGTTCAAATGTGTTCTGAGAACCTCACAAGATTTATTTCACTATGCTCTTGAGTAATACCTTTAATTTGTATAAATGTTACAATGTCCTTTTTATGCTCTAAAGATTTTATTTACACTTAATTTTGTAGTTATTTTGGCAACAGAAAATAAAATCAAGGGCTTACTGATATAAAGAGTGTTTTTCATAAATGCAGGTGGAAAGGCTCATAATGTTGTAAAAGTATAAAACTTAAAATAAGAATATGTCTGTCCTGCTGTGTTTTGGACTTGAGTGGGACTTGTTACTGCTTTAGTTAGGCTGGTTTCTGCCTTTTGGAATCGTAATGTTTACTTAATTCCTGTGCAGCGATTATATCTTGGAAGTCAATAACTTGTTTTTGATTTTGCAGGCTCAAGCTGGAAGGAACTTGCCTTGAGTCTTAGGTGAGACTTAGGACTTTTGAGTTGATGCTGGAACAAGTTAAGACGTTGGGTATGGGATAATTATATTTTGCAGTGTGAGAAGAACATGAGACTTGGGCGTGCCAGGGGTAGAATGCTATAGTTTAGGTGTGTATTCTCCCAAACTCATCTTGAAATTTGATCCCCAATGTTGGAGACAGGGCCCAGTGGGAGGTATTTGGGTAATGGGGGCAGATCCCTAAGAATGGCTTTGTGCCATTTTTGTAGGAATGAATAACTTCTCACTCTATTAGTTCCTGAAAGAGCTGGTTGTTAAAATGGGCCTGGCTTCTCCCCTCTCCTTCTCTTACTTTCACTGTTGCCATGTGATCTCTGCACACACCGACTCCTCTTCACCTTTCGCCATGAGTGAAAGCAGCCTGTAATCCTTGTCATGTGCAGATGCGCAGTTTCGAACTTTTTCATACATCAGAATCATGAACCAAAGAAATCTTTTTTTAGATAAATTACCCAGCCTTAAGTGTTCCTTTAGAGCAACAGTAAATGAGCTAATACATACACATTTTTATCATTTTTGTCCTGGGATGATCGAAGTGCTAATATTCTTTGTCTCTGAATGGATGGAGAGAATTTCCTAATATCTTTATGTTAGTATATAGGTTCCATTGTGGCTGGAAAACTTACTTTGTATAATTTGTATTATCCTAAATTTACTGAGATTTGTTTTATGGCCCAGTTTATGGAATATCTTGGTATCTGTTCCATAGGCATTTGAAATGAATATATATTCTGCATTATTTTATACAATGCTAAGTAAATGTCACCTAGATCCTATTTTATATTGTGTTGCTTATTTATTTTTTATCCTTATTGATTTTCTATATAATTTGATCAATCTTGAGAGAGAAGTATAAAAATCTCAGTATATAACTTTGGAATTGTCTATTTCAATTCTATCTGTTTATATATATATAAGATTATATATATAAAGTCTACATATGACACAAATAATTTATCACTTTAAATTCTATGCCCATCTGAAATTTAATTCACCAATTAGTATATTTTGCTTTGGGGATTGTAGAAGAAAAAAATAGTACCATATATTGGTCAAGCCCTCCAACTTTGCAAAGGTTTCAAAAATTGGGGCTCTGACAGACAATTTTTCTTTCGCATAGGTCCGGACGTGTCACGTTTTTTGTGTAGATCATAACATTTTAGAGTTCCTCCTCCTGTAAATGGTTCCATAACTTCATTCTTAACTTGCAAACTAAATTTATTGATCACAAGCTTTATTTTGTGATACACATAAATAGTAGTGTTGGCTGAAGTATGAGAGGCAGGAAAATTATTCCAAATTTAGACTATGTATCATATTTAGTTGTGTCTATCCTATCCATGATAAAAGAGCTGTGAGTAAAAGTAAAGCTAAATGGAACATGGTTTAAATAAATTTGACATTTTATTTTTTCAGTTGAAAGTAGACTAGGATATTTAAAGCAGCTCCATAACTATAAAAATCTTGCACTCTCCATAAAATTACATTCAGCTATCATTTGCCTTCAATTTGTTGCCTCATAGTCTTAGAAACGTTCCTCCACTACAGCATTACATCTGTTTTCTAGACATGGGTAAAATAGTGTACTCCAGTGAATCAGGTGATATTTAAGAGAGGATTCTCAAAAGCCTCATCCTGTAAGTTGCATTTATATTTCACTGGTATAGCGGTGTCTCCTGGCTATTCTTAGCTACAAAGGAGCTGAGAAATATGTTTCACTTTTTTTTTTAACTCAAGATAGTGTTGTCTTTATAAAAATTGGTGTTTTCTTTCGGAGGAGGAGAAAATGCATCTTAGGCCACTGTGAATGTCACATGGGTCCAGTGAATACATATTAATATAAATCCTAAGCTTATGACACCACTCCTTCTAGGTAAAGTGAATAATGAAGATGTTCTTCTCAAAGTCTCCACTGGGAATAATTTCTTTCTTTAACACACTTTAGAGATACCCCTTGGTGAAACAAGCATAACCTACAGAGCAATGTCAAAACCTTACTAGATCCTAGCTTGCTCCTGTCCTCCTGTAGTTATGCTAGAACTTGTTCCTCTTCATTCAGGCAGTTAGATTCGATGTATTATTCTGTAAGAAGCTGCATTAGGGTTCTCTAAGAAGACTTGATAATGAAGGGCTGCCAGGAATGCTTACCATTACACTTTGTGAATCAGATAATGCCCTATTGATGAACGGAAACTTGAATATTCTGGATACATGGGATTCCATGATATTTACATCAGTACCAAGAATTGTTTCTCAAAACTATAATGATTGCATCTAAACAAAAATAAAGATTCCCTCAAAAACCCTATATATAAGTTCTATAGTCACTCTAATAAAGTTTAAACTGTCCTAAGTCTTTAAATCACTTGCTCTACCTACAAAGCTCCAAATGAAAGCATCAAATGGTCAAATTTAAGGCAAAGGTGCTTGCCCTTGATTTTAAGAATACGGAAGGATAAAAAATGACTTTTAAAACTATGTATAAGAAATAGTTCCTCCCCTAAAAGACTTGCTCAATAGCTTATTTCCCAGATACAAATGGAATTTCAACACTAAAAAACAAAGAAGTGTGACAAATGCCGAGTATAGAATAGCTATCAAATTCGCTCAATGTAAAATTTAGAGCACATTAGCATAGAATTATTTTAAATAAAAGCAAAGCATATGACTTAGAGTGGTGTCCTTTGGCACTTGATGAATTGAGAGATGTCATTAACACTGCTCAATTGTAATTGAATTTTCAGTAGGTCAATAACCAGTATGAAGTGCCTGAAGAATTAGCCTCTCTGCATAATATGCAGGGTAAAAAGCAGGGGAGAATATTTTTCAAATAAGTCAAGAAAAAACCAACTCAGTACATCTAGAAATGGAATTTACTAAAATGAGATACAAACAATGGTGGTAAAAACATATGTGCAGTTGAAAAAGACACAGTTGGAAAAATTTATAGTTTGTGAAAATCCAAATTATTTAAAGTCTATTGCTATTCATTGGCATTTATCATCATATAGTTGAAGAAAATGTTTCAATCTTTCCTGTGTTATTGAAGGAATAATGTGAATGGTGAATTTCATTCACTCTTGTAGACATAATCATTGCCAATTCCATAAATTTTTGTTGAAAATATTAATAAAAGAATTCTGACCTATTATACGATGGTTAGATCATTTAGCAATGGTAACATTTTATAATAATTATTTTAAGTGATAGCCAAGATCGAAAGTATTCTTAACAAGAACCACCCCAATCACTACACTGAATGGTTTTAAAATTAGTTTTTACTATAAATTTTTTAGATAATGTTTCTTAATGAATTGATCTGAAAATGACAAATAAAAATAGTGTTTATATTAAAAACATATACTGCTTTAATGACATTTCAACAATGAAAGTTTGAATCATTGAACAAATGCCAATATGCTGTATATGCTTTCTGTGATTACATAAGTTAAACCCAAAAGGTTATTCTTCATTCCAATGCAAATTTGCAGCAGATATATTTTCCCTGAGCTCAAATTACAATTTCAGAATTGTTTTTTGAAGTTTTATGTAAATATAAAGGAAATTTCTGTATTTCAAAAGGTATTTCTGTACAATTGATGAACTTCCACTTAACCTTCAAATGGAAGTGGTTAATACACAATATTATGATATTATGATATGCTAAAAGGCAAATAACAAAAGAAGAAACTGACAGAATGCTTTCAAAATGTTGCTCAATTAAAATAACATACTTGAGGACTGATATCAATATTTGGCAGTATATCTCTGTGTTACAAATAATTTCAAAAGTGAAATATGTAAAATCTCATTACAGATGAGTTTTAATAGATGAAGGTTTGCAATCAATTTCCACGAGGTGACATAAATTTTGAATCCAATTAAGTAAAATGCTATTTCCCGATAAAGAATTTTATTGTTCTCATTAGTAGAACTATATTACAAAAGATGTATATTCAATTATTTTTATAGTTTGGGTTTTGTTAATAAAAATATATGGAAATATGTCTTTTCACTTGTTTTATAAACACCTATATGATATCCTCAATTTTGCCTCTTGGCCCACAAAGCCTACTTTTACTACCTAACCCTTTACCAGAAAAAGTTTGCACATTGCTTTGTCTACCATAAAAAAACTGTTTACTGTAAATTATCTACTCAAGTATTCTTTATTAGAAAAGTTTTACCAATCTTCTACTCAGGTACCAGCAACTGAGGCTCTTTAGAGCACTTATCACCTTTGCCACCAACTTACCACATGC
>RJWJ010046213.1:0-11451 GCA_004363605.1 Indri indri | reverse complement strand
AGAATCAGAATGTCCAGGTAACTTGCCAAGGTCACACCCCTAATTCTTGATGGCAGTGAGGCAGTGAATGCCATCCAGCTTGGTCTATCTGAGAACCCATGCTCAGTCCTCCTACTGAGGTTAGCAAGTTTGAATAAAAATATGTAGAAAACTGAATATAATATCCATACAAGAATTTCTCAATTGCTCCGAGAAATAGGGAAAGCACAAATCATGATAGTTGAACTACATATTTAGTCTCCAAATTTAATTTTCTCCTAATAACTTCTATTCCTTCCTTCCTTTTATCCAAGGCCTTGGCACAAAAGGGTTTTGGTTTAATCTCCATCCCTAGCACCTTTCCTCCATAGCTGGAGGTCATAACGGGCAACAAAATGGACCAAAGGCAGACATCAGGAGGCAGGAGAGAGAGGAGCTGGGACAAAATAATCAGTACCTTAAACATTCAAAATGCAATCGTTTTTGATATCATCTTTATTTTTTACTGGGGAGTCAAGTTAGGCATTCATTAATCACTCAAATATGCATGAAGATGTGAGATGTGTCCACAGCTCTCTCAGGGCAGTTAGAGTCAAAAGCAATTGCTGCAAGTTACACAGGTCTGCAGTCTTTCCCTTCCTCCTTCTTATCCTCTTTCCCTCTTTCCTCCCTACCTTCCATTTTTCTTTCTCTTCTTCTCATTCTCTTTGTTTGTTTGTTGATTTACTTATTTATTGTTAATTCTGGCCTTTGATTGAGAAACATCTATATCTGTTTTAAGATATCTCAAACCCTCTCCTACATTTCACAATCTCACTTCCTTCTTAAAATGAACTTTGCACTTTCACGTTTTGTAAATACTACTATTTATCCTCCCAAGCTCCCTTCAACTTTGTTTAGCTAAATAGTAATAAGTAGCTTTAGGCAATGTTAAATGAAATTTTTTCTATAACTGTAGATATGAGTGTAACACACATGTATATGTGTGTGCACAGATGCACTTACAATTGATTTGTAATCTCAACTTTACGTTGCAAAAATAAATATAGAACAAAAGATTTTCCGTTGTGTATTTTTAAAACCTATTCTTGGTTGGAAACTTCGGATAATATAATCAGCGCCTTAGGCCATTTGTGATTGCCTTTTTCTCGCAGTGTGTTCCAATCTATCCTTCTGCTAGATTTATTAGTTTTCCTAGATCTTGTGCTAACTCACTACATAACAATATGTTGTAATATGAATGTTATTTAATTGGAAAGAAAATATATATTTGTCAAAGAAGAGACATTTCATTTTTACATTGAAAAATACTTTCTTACTTGGTGATTTAAATTATCAATTTCATTCTATTAACATTTGTCTTCTTATATTCTCTTTTTCTATGGAGGGCACCATCATAGTTGCAACAACAAATCTATTATGTTATGATGACAAATGATAGTAGACATCGCAGTTGATCATCATATGAGAGGTCTGTCATGTGAGAAATTACACCGATACAATGGTAGCCTCCACGTATACTCCCAACCAAGCTACTCCAGCAGTCACAAAACAGAAAGGCTCACCAGCAAATTAAGATGCATGAATCACACAATTTGTTGAATAAACCTAAAAAGTATAGCAAAAATGCAGAGGAAAAGAGAAAGGATAAGTAGAACAGGGTGCACATGTGGCAGAAGTGTCTTGCTACCTGGATCCTTGTTTTGCCACTCCTGTTTTCATATGGTCTGTCTTCCTCTGTCACTTTAGCTGTCTCTTCTAACAGTGAAATGAGATGAAAATGAGCTTTATCAGACAGAAGGTACCTGGAGCCAGTACATACTTCCTATATGAGTGAGATGCAAGGGCAAAAAATACCTGCTGACCAACTATGTGCATAATAGGGCAGAGGTACTTGATGCCAGAAATGCTATGCCAGGATGGGGGTTACACATGCGGGGCATGAATATTGGGTCTCTTATGTGATTCATATATTTTTAGTGTGTCATCATCCTGTCCTCATGTGTCCCATGTTAAGTGTATCATGAAGGTTTATTACTTCTTGGTCCTTACATCCCTTTCTATGAATGTTCAGTACATGCATACTCTACTCACATTATTTATGTTTAGTACATCCCCCAAGCTTCTTGCTTCTATACTTAGGTTCACCTATCATGCTAGTATGTTTGCTTTTATTTTTATAGAAGAATAGAATATTTTAAAATAATACTGAAAATGCACATAAGGAGCCTATTTAAATTTTGAAGAATAGTATGAAGCTGGATGAAAATTTATAATTTATATTGTAAATTTGCATATTTGTAAATTACAAATTTATATATATATATATATATGTATCAGGAATATCTGATGAAGGAGGAAGACTTACTAAAAACTTGTACTAAAAACACATTTGCCAACCTAACTAAGACTCAATTTTGTTTAAGGCATGTTTTCTCAGATAAACTAACATGTGGGTGCAATAGAGTTAAAATATTAACAAAAGCATGTTTTAAAGATTATCCTCTTCCTAAATTTTTCTTGACTACTTTAGAAAGCAGCTATAGAGCCACATGTATCCTCTATTTGCAGTCCTCTTGGATATTAGTTGGATTTTCCAGGTAAAGTTTATTACTGGTCAATCTGCCATGTTACTACATCTCTTTAATTCCAGGCAATTTTCTTCTGTGATATTATTTGCTAGCAGTATTACAATGGACACAAAGCAGCACGTGTTTGTTCTCGCAGTACCTTCCTTACATCTCATTGCTTTTGTTGCTAGAACCTCTGTTCCACAGGCTCTGGTTGAGTTCCTTACAGATGGTGGAAGGAGGAGTGTGAGGAGAAAAGGAGCACCCTGTAATCACTTTACTCAAAACCACTTAAGCATTTTTTTCTGACATAGTGTCCTTCTTCCAAGCTTGAATATTTTTATTCTGTTTTATCATTACATTATTACCTTTCGACAGTATTTTGGTCCTGAATCTACCCAATGTTCATATTTATCTGAAATAGCTCATTTTATACTTCCAGTTGAGGTATAATGTTCTTAATTGGACTATCTAATAATTAGATTTGCTTAGATTTTAATGATATGCAAAGAACTATTGGTCAAATCTATTGGTCCAAGCACAGGTTTGGAAAAAATGTACCCAGGCTCTCTCTTTGCTTGTTGATTAATTATATCAATACAAGTAGTCCTGGCAACATTGCGGGACTGAGTTTAGGGAGTGGTGCTTTTCTTTCTGACAGAAAGCGAAAAAGTAAGCATGATATCAAATTGAAATCATTGTGAATAAAATGAAAATCTCCTGACATGCCATGTATATATGTAAGAATATATTGAGCCTCCAATATCTGTAATCTATTCTTTACTAATTGACTCATTTCGGTTTCTCTGTACTATTATTTCCTTTCGTTTTCTTTATGGGTTCACATAGTTGGAGATTCTCCTTATTTATTTATTCAAGAAGTGTTTATTGCAGAACTACTATGTGCCAGCCACTGTTTTAGAACCTAGGAGTACAGAAAGAAATAAACACAAAGCACTTGCCTACATAGATCTTATAGTGGGAGATACAGAATATGAATACATACACATTATAATGCAAAATCATATGTATATGTATGCTTTCTACCTGTTGAATAAAGGCTTAATATAAGGAGAAGAACCAAGAGTTGTATTCTAATTAACAGCGCATATGTTCTTGTCATTTCCTAGATAGAACTAGTAAAGAAAAATCAGGTTTGAGTAGGAGGTACTGAGAAGAGTTAGGAATTTAAGGTCTTACTTTTGAGATGCTAGCAGAGATACAAATGAAGATGTCCAGTAGCTATTTGGGTTAGACTTTAGAATTCAGAGAAGAGTCAATGTGGAGGATAGAAATTTGGGTGTAATCAGCATAAAGTTGGTACTTAATGTCTTTTGGCTGATTGACATCACCTGCGGAGTAAATGTGGCTAGAGAAGAGAAGTGGGCAAAGACTGAGCCTAAGGCACTTCATATTTCAAAGTGGAGACTAACAAGGATCAGCAAAGGAAATTGAGAAATAGTGTATGGCGAGGTAGGGAAAAAAAAACAGGGTTAATGTGGTACTCATGAAATCAAATAGAGATAATGTATTAAGAGGTAAGAAGGAAGCAACTCTGTTTAATGCAGCTGAGAGGATGAGTAAGGTTAAGCTTTAGAATGGGACAAGGATTTTGCATTGTGGAATGCATTGGTGACTTTGACAAGATCAGTGTTAATGGGTTACTGGTGATGAAAGCCCTGCTAGAGTACGATCAAGAGAGAATGAGATGAAAGGAAATAAAGACAGCTAAATAGATATCGAGGTCTCTGGGCATTCTCTTTCCCACTTGGATTCTGAACAAATTGAGAAATAAAAAAATATATAAGAATAACATTTATTGGATGTTGGACAGGGGGAGGGGGGAGGAGGGGACGGGCATATGCACAAACAATGAGTGCAATGCACACCTCCCGGGGGATGGACACGCTTGAAGCTCAGACTTGGCCGGGGCAGGGGCAAGGGCAACATACGTAACCTAAACATCTGTACCCCCATAATACGCTGAAATAAAAAAAAAAAAGAAGATAGGTAATACATAACCAAAGTGCTTCTTTAGTGATTCTAGAAACTAAATTGATCACATGTGTTTATATTTGTTGGCCAGATTAGTTTCCTAACTGAATTTCAGAATCCTACACAGACTTAACTACTCAGTCCCAGGTTGTTCTAGAAAGTACTCACCAGAAAGACTAATGGAATGCAGGAATCCAGCAGACCATCCATTGCTAAGTAGAAAAGGGTAATTACGCTGAGTATACTTCCCAAATGAGATAAATAGAACACCTCTCCAGAGTAGAGTAAAAGAGGCAGAGAGAATCTAGAAATTACACTTACAAATCTTTCAGATGAAGGAAACACCAGGAATGATACAAAATTATTTTCTACTAACAATATTTAACACTTTGGGGAGATTTTTTTATAAAAATGAGCAAAAGTGGAATGTTTGACTAGAAGGAGAGATGAGTTGAAGGTGATATATTTTTTAACATATGAAACATAATAGCCAGTTTCTGTGATGTTCTATTCTTCTTCTTAGCACTTACAATTTCATATTTTGTTACAGATGCATTAGTTTGTTAATTGACTGTATCTCCCGCAAGAATGTCAGTTCCATGAGGGTAAGGATTTTGTTTTCTCTTTTTTGTAAGTGCAAAATCTGTGTGTGCCTGGCATACATTCAGTAAATATTTATTGAGTGTTTTAATGATTTATTGAGTGTACTCTCGTATATCAATAATTTAATTTATTTTGAAAATGCAACACAGTGTAATCTGCACCTGATATGAAAACAAAAGACATGGACTGTAGTCGCACTTCTAGCACTTATGTCATTTTGGGCAAACATTCTAAGCTGTTCACTATTTTTTTCTTCTGAAAAATGAGAGTAAAAATTTCTTTCCAACCTCAGAGGTGTGTTTTAGAAAGCAATTTATAAAATAAGTGTGAAAACTCTTTGAAAAGATCAACCGTAGAATATTCTTCTGTCCCTGTGTCTGTGTGCCTAAAACATTTAATCTACCTTTAAACCAGAAGGTGTTATGCAGATATTACTCATCTTTAATCAATCAGGCCAGCACTGAAGTTCAACCATTATTTGTAAATAACTTGTTGGGCTGC
This sequence comes from Indri indri, assembly GCA_004363605.1. Classification (NCBI taxonomy): domain Eukaryota; kingdom Metazoa; phylum Chordata; class Mammalia; order Primates; family Indriidae; genus Indri; species Indri indri. The sequence goes on along the minus strand of RJWJ010046213.1, from coordinate 5,803 downwards.
GGTGGGGATCACATTAGAAAATATGTTTCTCAACAAAAGGCAGATACTTAGTCATGCTATACATGTTTTTCAAATTACCCCAGCTTTTAGAATTAATCAGTCATAATAACGCTTTTTGCAATTTCAAGATGATATAAAGTAGAGGAGTTCTTAACTTCCCATCTCAAAATTTGAATAATAACTGATGAATGAAAAATTCCTGGTAGTCATGTACAAGCAAAGAAAACAATAGGCATCCATCGTCATGGAATAGTGTGGCATCTTATGAAAAGCATAGCAAGCCAAGGGTAATTAGAATGTGTAAGTATTCAGCTCTTTGCCAGTGGATTATATAATACTTTTATTGTTATTATTCTCAGTAAGCAACAATCAATACAAATGTAATTCAATCACTTCATAAAGTAATAGTTAAGCAGTCTAGACTCAGTATCTTCCCTCCTATTAATTTCCTGCATTTGAATCCTGCCAAAAGTCACCAGGAAACAAATTTCTCAAGCATTCTCTAACTTTCTATTGATTCTCTCCACTATCACTCTACCATCACCTCTGACTACAAATCCACTGGTATCAGAGGGGGTTAAGGTAATGAGTTTACAATATAGTAAAAATCCTGTGGACAACAGTGAGTTTCTTTGAATTATTATATAATTGTTGATAAAGTAATCATAACTACCATTGCCTTGTCAAAAAAAAACACAGACGTACAGAAGACAAAGCAAATAAAACTGTTTTCTTTATACTATACATCTCTATACCAAGTAAAAAATAAACAACAATAATAAAAAATTCTGAGTGAAAAAGTTATAAAATGTGAGAGGTTAACATATTTTCTTGCTAAAATAGCTCATCCACATATCCCTTAGAAGGAAGTGTATAGTGTACCAACAAGAGATATTTTGGTCGAAGTAGCTAATGAATCATAAGTACAGACAAAGAAAAAAAGACAATTAGCTAATCTCCACCACTGTATTTTCTCAGAGGCTGTCAAAAAATTCTTTATAAGAGCATACAGAGAAACAGTTCTCAAGAAACATGAGAAAAGTTTCTGGAATATATACAGATTATTCCCACCAAAAGGTGTTACAGCAGGGGGAATTAGCTTTTTCTAAGGATTTTCACTCCCTTTTGTATTCATCCTGAGGGGACATGACCCCAGAGCTTGCCGCCCCCAGTGCTTCTGGTTTGCCATTTATTCTCTTAATGAGGACATCAGAGTGCAGTCACCAGCATCACATATCAGACCTAAAACAAAGCCAACTGTATGGCTTACCAGGTAACTTAATCGTCATGTGCCAGTCTGCATCTTTAAGATTGGGTATTAAGAGGATCATTCTCAAAGTTTTTGTTGTGTTTTATTTTGTACTTACTAAGTAGCACTGAATTAAATCATACTTATTAAGTATTTAGGGCAATACCCACTAAAGTTTGCTGTATACAACAGCATGCATAACATATATGAAATATACTATTATGTATAAAGTGAGTTTGAGTTTGTAAGGTACCTTTTAAGATTCAGATCTTACCCCTAAGATAATCAACCTGGAATTTTATTTGCATTACATCTGCTACTTTAGACAGTAAAATAAAGAGAAGCCTGTATTGACGACAGGAGAAAAGTTTCTAAAATGAGAAAAATAAATAAGAGAATAAAAAATATTGAATGATGTATTCTTTCATAAAAGTCAAAACTATTTAGCATTGTCATCCAATAAACTTTTACTATATTGAGTTTGAGCACAGCTTAGATGGTGAAGATTGTCTTTGAGATAAATTGCTTTTTGTTTTTCTCTATCAGGAAAAGCAAAGAACTTAATTTCAGTTGTTATAAATAAGAGTCTCCACAGTCAGGTCATAAATTAACTTTGTGAAAGAGAAGAAAAGTCAGATAATCAGAGACACTGAAAGACATGACTACCTTTTGATTTGCAAGGTGCACAAATGCTCTACAGGAAAAAAAAAAAAAAATCTAACATGCCCATAATGCAAGTTCAGAGATCTCTATTGGACTTCCTCAAATGTCTGTTAAAACCCAGGAAGCCCACCACGTAGGCTTAGCTTGCCCAAAGATTACTACATTGCTGAGCCATTCTGGCTATGATGATGGTAGCATTTCATTGCTGCTTGAGAGCTCAAGAGCAATGATCATCTGTTACATAACTGCCTTGACACATCACATCCTTAGGGCACTGAGCAGTACTTTAGATAGAGTTTAAATATGCATGGGCATTCTACAAATCTACTGCTTCTAAACGTTAGTGGCTATGAACAATGCCAACAATAATTAATAGATTTATACACTCATCAGGGAACATTAGAAATAAAGTTGAGGAAGGTGCTTGGAATGTCCTAAACCAAGTGAATAAAATCATAAAATATGGCATCATTTGTACTCAGAAACTGGTTACATTTTGTTTTGGTGAGTGTGAGAGGCAAAATTCTAAAACTCCCCTAAGATCATCACCATCTTCATACAAGTCCCCTTGAATAAATATATGACTGTGAATATGACATAATTTGCTCCTGTGATTAGGTTATGTTCCATTATAAACATGGAAGGTCTTCCAGATGTAATTAATATCCCCAATCAGTAGGCCTATTCTAATCAAGTAAACACTTAAAAGAGAGTCAGATCTTCTGGAACAGAGAGATTTAAAAAAAAAAAAAAAAGAAAGAAATTCTCCTTTTGACAATGAAGAAACAAATATCCATGATATAAACTGCCTATGGAGAAGGCCACATGGCAAGGACCTGAGGTTGGCCCTTAGGGGCTGAAAGGGGCCCCTGGCAGATAGCCAGCAAAAAGACAGGAACTTCCACTCTACAAATGCAAAAAATTTAGTCTCTCCATCAACGCGAGGGAGCTAAGAAGCAGATGTTTCCATCATCAAGGCTTCAGATGAATTCTCACTAACCCACACTTTGACTTGAGCCTGGTGAGCCCCTGAGCAAAAGATCCAGCAAGCCATCTCCGGGTTCCCCTGACCCACAGGAAGAGTAAGATGACAAATTAGTGCTGTCTAAAGTTTCTAAGTTTGTTATGCAGCAATAGAAAACTAATACAGAGAGTAATAGAAGCAATCATAAATTTCTACTAGAAAAATAAATGTACCAGGCTAACATGAATCAAGTAGCTTACACAAAGATAAAAAGAATGCTACATTCCTCAAAACATATCCAAGATAAAACTAGTTCCTAACACCTCCACTGCCACTACTCAGTTCAAGTTATCATCTCTGCCCTTAATTATCACAACAATTTTTAAATTGGACATCTAGAAAAACTTTTTCATCTGGTAGTACATTTTAATAATAAAGCAGCTAAGCCGATCCTATTAAAGTAAAAGGCATATTATATTACTTCTGGGCTTAAAATCCTCCAATGACTTCTCTCTTAAATAAAAGTTCAAGATTATAACACTTTGAGTGTCTTCTAACTTCATTTCTTAGTAGTCTCCGCTCACTCACTCTAATATCACAAGGGTATACCTCTAGTACCCTTTTCTGTTTACTTTCCTCTAGAAAATTTTTCACCATTTTAAATACCAAACTTTTTTTTTAAATTTTGTTCATTGTCTATCTCATCTCACCATGCCCATGACTCACTAGAATGCACACAGTATGGAATCAAGGAAATTAGTTTGTTCACTAGTAAGTCCTTAAATGACTACATAGAACAGTGTGGGTAACACAGTTGACACTTGATCAACATTTGTTGAATAAAGTATTGCAAACATCTGTTTTCCCAGGAAATATTCCAATAAAAAGTAGATAAGATAGTGCTTTCTCAAAAGAGAGTACTCATACTTTATCTGCTTAGAGAAGATATGCTTATATGCATATTTATTCATATACAAATTGTACATCTTTGCCTCAATGTTTAGAATGGCATATTTGAATCCCCTGTATAATAGAGAGATGTCTCAGAAAAAGTAAAGAGTCGAATAGATCCCCTGCAGTTATTTGGATGTGACTTTCTTCTTTTCTCCTATACTTATGATAAGCACTAATAAGCTAATTTCCAATTTTGTTTCTGATATGAATTTGAAGCAATAGCTGACCCTATAATACCCACTAATTCGCTAATCATTTAAAGAAGGAATATATTTCATAATCATATTGAACAATAACAAGTATCCAGAGGCTATCTTGAGTGATAATTTGCTCTAATTCTGTGTTATACCTGGAAATGAATAAAAGAAAGAAATCAAAGGAATTACGATGATTAAGGAATACATACTCAATATGTCAACTTATATTCAGGCCACCGCCCTCTGTATTCTTAATGTTATGCAAATAGCAAACCATAGTCAATTGTTCAGCAATATCAAAGAGACAGCACAGTTACACAGAGCCTGAGTAGGCTAAGAGAAGCAAAATGCTGCCATGTGCAAAGTCCCTATTGTACCAAGTTTCTTTTTTATTTAAAATAATAAGTCACCTCTTTTAAAAAATAACAGATTTAGGGAGTGACATCAGCAAGATGTTAGAATATGAGGTCCCAGCCTTTGGCCTCCAAAGAAACAGCAACTTAACAATTGTTCATAATTAAAAATACCTTGATATCTTTATGAGGGCTGTAGAATCCAGTTGAGTGGTTTTAGTAGCCCCGTAGAGCCCAAGATGAAAAAATAGTCACATTGAAAAGAAGAATACTTTCACTTTAGCCATGTCACCCCTCCCTCAAGCCAGCACAAAGGAGTGCCAAGACCCACCACATTGGCCTGAGATTTTGCCTACAGGGGAAAGAGAGAGAAAAGTGGGTATCCAAATTTGCAAGCCTTTTGGAACACTGCCTGAGAGGTCCATTTCTGTCTCATCTCACCCAGCACACCAAGGAAATTGAAATGGCTAGATTAACTAATCCTGTCAGCTGGCCAGCCTGACCATGGACTCTACCAACCAGTCAGCCAACCTGTGGACCCCAACAGCTGGTCCATGCAAATCCCTGACCCCTACACCCATAGCTGGAACACTACATACCCCCATATCCAGAGCCCCCTGTTCACCTGCAATGGATGCCCTGGGGATATCCACAACTAGTGAGTGTTGGCCTCCACAGACAGTATGTGTGTACCCCCAAAGACAGCGCATATATCTCAGCTGCCAGAGTTGATCTCAGCAGCTGGCTTAACTCTGCAGGAATGGCAAAAGGTACACAAGACTGAGACTGTACCTTCAGGAGGGAGGGAGAAAGTGGAAATTACACCAATCATCCTTGTATCTAAGTGCACTGTCCTAGGGCAAAGAGGAGGGCAACCATCTTCACATGGCACAGATCTGTGGGATAGGGAGAAGGCACAGAATCCTAAGATATCACCTTCAGGAAGGAGAAAGAAAAGCGAAGCTGGCAACTAACACCCTAGCATTTCGGAGAAATGAACTAAAAAAAAGGAGCATGTAGATTTTCAGCACCTGGCGTGGCTCTGAAGGATTGAGAGAAGGCATAAAATCCTAGGACTTCTTCTAAAACAGAAAGTGCCAGAAATATGCTCTCATTTGACTTTTTTGGTTTTTTTTTTTTTTCCTCTTCATTGTTTTTTTAAGCGTATTATGTGGGCATAAATGTTTAGGTTACATATATTGCCTTTGCCACACGCGAGTCAGAGCTTCAAGCATGTCCATCCCCCAGACGGTGTGCACCACACCCAGGAGGTGTGTATATACCAGCCCATCCTCTCCCCCATCTGCCCAACACCGATGAATGTTATTACTATATACGCACCTAAGTGTCGATCAGTTAATATCAATTATTTAATTTAATTTCTTTATTTTATTTTTTTAATTCAGGATATTATGGGGGTACA
>RJWJ010046212.1:0-11438 GCA_004363605.1 Indri indri | reverse complement strand
AGAGAGCACCAGGTTTATATCAGGGAAATGTACTTAATGGGGAGTCTGAGAATATCAAAATAATATGAGGAGGTCACGAGATTGTCTTAGCCGAAGATGGGATGAATCAGAACCTTTAAAAATCTGTACTTCTGCTCAGAAGCAGGATGCTGGTATTTGAGATGGGAGTCTGCCAACCTCCTCATTTGCCAGCAAATTAATAAACTCTCTCCTTCTCCTCAAAAAAAAAGAAAAAAAGAAAAAAAGAGAGACAAAAAAAGGAAAGGAAAAAGAAAGAAAGAAAGAAAGAAAAGAAAAGAAAAAGAAAAAAATACAATAGCATCAAATCAACCCTTTCTCTAAACATTAGAGAGAAATCAAATCAGGGAAGCCTATACTTGAAATACCAGTGCATGTTAGCATAGTTTTAGTGTGCAGATTTATGAGGTTTATAGTGGCAAACATCCACTCTATTTTTGTCTCCAGAATTGGATTCTGGAAAAATGTGATCAGTGCAAAAGCAGGCTGGTACTCTGGTACTATGACAGCATTGAAAAAGGAGAAAAATGACTTGCTTGGCAAAAGTTTTGACAAGAGAGGCCAACAGAAACCACGAGCCTTGGCTATTTTAACTCAATTTGTTTTTTGAGCTCAGTAGAGAATGCCACTGTGCTAGACATGTACCATTTTTCCTTCCAGACGCGCTCCACACTGCCCCGTGCCGTGCACGGACTGCTCACAAAGCAGAGCGCTGCGGAGGGGCACGCGGGGCGAGCCGATGGATGACTCACGGTCCTTCCAGAGCCACTGTACTGTCCCCCTGCTCCGTTGATGGACCCTTATGGGCCATAGCCACAAGCTCCTGTGTCCCCCAGCTTCTGGGTAGAGAGCCAATGAGATGCGCCGGCGCAGACGGCGGGAAGAGAGGAAAGTGAGGTCCGGGCTGACTCCCACCCTCTCTGCAGGGCTGTGCTTCCCGGCACCGTGTTCCTCCACCTCAGGCCACAGCGCCCGGCTGCAGTCACCATTCCCTCTCCTCCTGACCTAAGGGTGGCTACGGCTTTCCACAGTGAGCAGTCAACGTTCCCTGCTGGCTTCTTTCACCCCAGTACGCCATTGTAGATCACCCTTTAGTAAACTCTCCTCCGTTTCCCTCCTTGGACCGTGTTACTTTCAGGCGGAAACCCTCACTGGAGGGCTGCTGGTTAGGTCCCAGGGCCGGTGGGAAGTTTATCGCCTGCTCTTCACACACCTCGGTTAGGTCAGCTTGTGTCTGGGAAGGAGTCAGCAGGGCTTGGCTCTGTGTCCTGCTGGGATGGTCACCTCCCCAGTGTGCTTACTGACGGCCGGAGCCAGCTACTGTCAGGTCAGCTACAGCGAGGAAGGCAGAGTCGGTCACCGGAGGGCCGACCCGCCAACCTCTGAGAGCCTGGGGCTTTCTGAATCAGGCAACGTCAAGACGTCACACGGCTGCCAGGCGCAAGGTACGAAAAGGCTTCTGTTCTTTGGCTTCTGCCTTTTCACTAAAGCTACATCTTTATCCAGTTAATTAGGACAGTGTTACTCAAAGAGTAGTGTGGGGACCACTGCTGGTGTGCAAGCCGAGGGGCCTTGCACCAGAGTAAGTCCATACACTCAGCTGACAGACGTTTTGTTTTCTTTCTCAGTAGCAAGGCTTTCCTGATGAAGGAAGCAGCGTGTTGATTTACATTTCCACATAGCTGTTTTTCTCATCATAGATGGGGAACAAATATTTCTCAAACTGCTATTTGGGTACTTGGAATAATACTGAATTAGAGTACTCTGAAATCAGGCCCGGGCAGTAAACTAGGTCAGTGTTTCCCATGTTGTGCTCCCTAGAATCCCAATTCTTTGACACCCTGTCTATCAAGAGTGGGACATGCTTAGAGACTCGCAAAGCACATGACCAGGCTAATGGCCCTGATAAGTTCTGCAGTTAAAGAATTTGCTTACTTTTGTTTCGTGTGGAATTTCCTATAGTTGTTTGGAATGATTTTGTCATGTCATGGCTATTACCATTTGTGAAATTCGTGTTCTGTGGAACTAACACGGCAGGCATGGAAATGCTTCAGGAAATGACCTCTAGAGTCTCTTGGGAAGATATTTATATTCTCAGGACCCCTGTTTCCTTAGCTGTCAATTAATGTCTAGCATCTGAACAGTGCTAAGCATTTTCATACAAATGTGCTCAGTGAGTCTCATGGTTCTGCTGCGAGAAGTAGGGCGCGAATTATAAATCCTAGTCTACACAGGAGTAACTGGAGGGCCACGTTACATGGCTTACTCAAAGGCACACAGCTTGTGAAAGGTGAAATCAGAATTTGACACCCAAGTCTTCGAATTCTAAGATCTGTATTTCCTACTATGCTGCATTGAATCTTTGAGCTGGAAGGAATCTTAGTGAATAATATATCTAACCAGGAAGATAATACTCCAACAAAGGAGTGATTCAATGCTAATTCAATGCCTATTCATGTAACTTTAGCTGATGTTTAAACCTGCTTCTTTACCTCATTTTAACACCCGCCTCTTGTTATAGTCAAACAGAACTTTCCAATGTCCTGTTTGCTCAGAATCCCAGAGAACGGGTCACATTCTCCTTCTAAAGTGAAGCAGAAGATCAGAGACTGAATGTCACAGACGGATTTCTCTGTGTGTTCACAGAACAAGGCAGTGACATTGGGGAGACAGTGAGGATACTCTACATTTATATTCTGTATTCCTGAGGCCAGAAAAAGGGGCCTGGGATTTAACAGCCCTGGGCTAATGTGATTAAATCACCATCTATCTTTGTGTGGTCAACTAAAAGAAAAGAAAGTATAATGATTTTCACATTTTTAAAAAGAAAGGCTAAGAAATAGTCTGATCATGATGTTCTCCATTCTCTCTGTGTGTTTCTAGCCAGTTTTAATCTAGTGATTGATCCCTTCATTCATTTGTTCATTCATTCAGTCAGCTTTTCTTGAGTACCTACTCTGGGCCAGGCAATGTGCTAGGCACTGAGGAAATGGAGTGAATAAAATTCATTTCTCACTCAAGTGCAATATGAATCATCATTACCATCTACAAACATGTATTGAACACCTTGCATGAAAGGTGCGTACCGGGCACTTCAGGGACCTATAACAAGGTGCGACATGGCAGGGTCCTTGTCCTCCCAGGGTTCAGTCTCCTTGAGGAGATACCATGCCCATAAAAGGCTAAGTGGCATTATGCAATGCTAAGTGCCAGTGGAGTGGTATGAAGAGTAAGTGCAACCAGCATTCCAGGGGTAGGAGATCACTTGGTCCAGGCAGGTGGGCAAGCTGTCAGAGTGGCATGATTGCGGTCAAAGCTAATAATAACTCTATTATAAACCACAGCATTGCAAGGGAGAAGGAATAATTTGAGAGAATGAAATCTTTTGGGTTTTGATTGACCTCGTAGAAATAAATCTGCCATTTAAAGAGTTTCAGGTTTCCTTTATGTCATGAGGGTCCATTTGCGGTGACTAGTTCCTGAAATAGCGAACTTGTCTCTCCAGGCTAGAGTAACCTTGAATCAGAAAGGTGAAAGTTTACTATTCTTTTGAAAGTTATTCAGCAGTTATGTATGGCACTTAAGTAAGGAGATGACCATAAACTAGATTACCTTGTTATCTCTGAGAGGCTTTTCTCATGTAATTACTCTGTGCTGGCTCTCTAATTATTAGGAGGACCTGAATTTTCTCCCTATCACTGAAAATGATTGCCTCTCCTATATTGAAAAAATACATCTTTTTATTTTTCTCATCCTCAAAGAAGTTTTCAAAAGCTAATCCCCTCTCCTGTAAGTTACGAAAAACTTCACAATATCACTGATGATGTAGATATTTCTATAGCTTTATTTAAAAAGTTTAGGTATCGTATCCTGTTAGTTTTAGAGAAATTATAATTGGATATAAAATCTTCTGTTTATGTGGTTACATTCTAAATAGAAAATGAGATCCATGCTTAGTGAGTTTTTAAAATTTTATTTAGTCTAAATTCTTAGAACCATGCACAGCTAATATAGAACTTACGTGACCTTAACATCAACCAGCAAAATAACCTTGCAAATTTAAGATACTGAATAAAATACCTCCTGACGCACATTGCATTCTCATAGAGAATGCCACAGGGTTTGGCCAGGCACGATGGCTCACGCCTGTAATCCCAGCATTTTGGGAGGCTGAGGCAGGAGGATCACTTGAGCTCAGGAGTTTGAGACCAGCCTGAGCAAGAGCAACATCCATCTCTACTAAAAATAGAAAAATTAGCTGGGTGTCATAGTGTTCCTCTGTAGTCCCAGCTACTTGAGCCCAGGAGTTTGAGGTTGCTGTGAGCTATGACGCTACTGCACTCTACCCCGGGCTATCGAGTGAGACTTTATCTCAAAAAACAAAACAAAACAAAACAAAAACACCCACAGGGTTTGACCACAGATGAGAAGTACTACAGGTTTCTTCCCTCCCAATAAACACAACTTTTAAAAAGCTAAGTAAAATAATTTTCTTACTTTTTTTCTTTAAAAATCCAGGAGTTAACAAGATAGTGAGGACTGAATCTGCAAAACTACAGAAGGCAAAATCCCAGGAAGGTAAACTGAGCACACAAAGTTACTTTGATCCCAGCGGCATTTTCCAAACCTGAAGAAACATGCAAAACTGAGGTGCTGTTTTCGTGGCCTCTCAAAGCAAGTAGGAAGAAGTCAAAGCCTGGGGCCCATCCATGGTGAAAAGTCCCATTCCTCCCCATATATATTGATCTGAGGTCAGGAAAATGGTAAGCCTAAAGTAAACCAGCCCTTGAATGGATTCACAGCCCAGGTTTGCATCACCCAGTTGCAAACCAAGGAGAGGGACCCAAGCCCTAGACTTAGACTAAGCATGTCCCTTACTTGTCCCCAGGAACAAATAAAAATAGTCTCCAGAGAAAAGCTCGATAATCTCAGATATCAATCATTCATTCCTAAATTATTTTTCAAATACAATAACCAGCCCTTGGTCAAATATGACCAGTTGCACGAACATGACAACAGGAGAACCAGCAGAAATAACAGACAATAGAACCAAATCATAAAGACTTCAAATGTTAGAATTATAAAATACAGACTACAAGATAGCTATGTGTATTGTGTTTAAAGAAATAAACATAAGTCTCCAATGAGTAAGAAACTCTGAAAAGGCCAATAGCACCACCCAATTTTTGTAAAAACAAACAGACAAAATACCTTTAAACACTTCCAAACATATTCCAGCAGAGTGAGGCCGGGGGTTGCCTGAGCTGAGGAGAGGCCCCAGCCCAGGTCACACATACTTCCTGGGGTGACCGGTGTCCCACAGCTGCTCAATACTGCTTACTAAGTCCTGACCAATCCCAGCCACATCACCACATCATTCCACCAATGTGGCATAGTTCTGTAAGTTAGTCCACCCTTAGACTCTCCGTGAGGTCACTTGACACTTCTGTTGAGACTGCCTCAGCATTCGAGTCTCACTGGGTGATAAACTGTGGCTGTTGCTTGGCACTTTAGCTTCTTGTGGCAGGGGACAGGCAGGCATGGAGAAGAATCACCACCTTGGAGGTGGGTAATTGGCCCTGCTGTTACACAACAGGCTGTGGAGGAGTACATTTGGCATCCAATTGATTCCCTTGGGTGCCTTCTGGTATTCCCTTCCTTAATTTTGACAGTGAATGGACAAATGCAGTGACCCGGCCTGAGAAGGGCCTGGTGATCGGGGGCTCAGGGCCTTCAGGGTCTGGGTCACAGGACTGTGTAAGCCACTGACTCCAGCAGAGATGTTAGCTGATTGAGAGAGAAATCCAGAATAGGGAGGAAAGGAGGGAAATAACGAGCAATTGTTTTGGCCCCGAGATCAACAGCAGCTGTAGTTCATCCCACTAACCTTCTCCTAAGTTTCCCCTAGGTAGAGAAACCCACTGGAATTCTGGAGAAACTGCTCCCAGCACCTGTTCAAAGTGATGGATCCAAGTAGTGCAGTGTGTGGACTGTAATGGATGTGGTCCTGGTCAGCCAGGTCACCATTCAGGATGAGACACTTACTCCCCGAACAGCTGGGACACCTCTGAGCTGGCAGCCCCTATGGTGTTTGCCTCAGATGAAGAGAGCCACCTAGCATAAGGTCCCACCTCCTGGGTGGCCCATATCCAATGACTAATCAACATGGGGATATGGCATGTCCTTTCCCCATTGTCCTGCATGTGGGACACCTTTGAAGATGACTCCATCTTCAGAACTCCCTGTAGGGTTGACTGTGTCTTCCATTGAGATGTTCAGCATCACAGCTCAACTTCTCCCTGTGCCCAGTCCTGCTTTCTCCTTTTCTCTTACACGGGTTCAATCCCAAGAGCACTGCTTCATAAACCTCCTGCACACTAATCTCCATGTTCAAGTCCATTACTCTGGGGACCTAGCCTGTGACACTGACATCTTCATTGACTTGAGCCGCTGTACCATATTGGGGTCCAGATGTTTCTTCTTCGGACGTCCTCCAATTGTCAGAACCTTATCTAAGTGACAGGAAATCTTTGTTCTTTCTGCCAATCTGGACAATCTTTCAGGAAATTTCGTAGAAATCACTCTGCAAGGAGCATCAAGACTTAGCACATGTCCTACCAAACTCATCCCCAGTTCTCATATTTGATGGTGACTTCAGTCCAGATTCTTAGGAGGGCACTTAGCAAGTGCCCATCCTCATCCACAGCTGAAAACACTAAATTGATTCAAAATATTTGCATGTTAACTTGCTTAACAACCCAGGCTATTTCTCTTAATGAGAGTGGGGCACTCTAATGCCAGTAGTATCTATAATTGGCTGGAAATTGTAGGAATAGCTCTAAAATAGAAGCCCAGGAGACAAGCTGCTGGCAGTGAAGTTTCAGATCTGGTGCCCCTGGGGAAGAGCACAGTACGATCAAGTTGCTTGAATTAAAATCACTAAATTTTTACTTCTATTTATGTGGTGAATTACATTTATAGATTTACATATGTTGAATCATCCCTGCATCTCTGGGATGAAGCCTACTTGGTCATGATGGATTATTTTTTCAATAAGTACCTGAATTCAGTTTGCTAGGATTTTGTTGAGAATTTTTGCATCTATATTCATAAGGGATATTGGTCTGTAGTTTTCTTTTTTTGTTGTGTCCTTTCCTGGTTTTGGTATCAGGATGATGTTGGCTTCATAAAATGAGTTGGGAGGATTTCTTCCTTCTCGATGTTGTGGAATAATTTCTGCAGGATAGGCACTAGTTCTCTGTAGGTCTGGTAAAATTTGGATGTGAAACCATCTGGTCCCTAACTTTTCTTTTCAGGAAGGTTTTTTATTGCTGCTTTAATTTTGGTACTTGATATTGGTCTGTTGAGGAATTCTATTTCTTCCTGATTGAGCCTAGGGAGGCTGTGTGTTTCTAAAAATTTGTCCATTTCCTCCACATTTTTAAGATTATGTGCATAGAGGTTTTTATAGTATTCATAGATGATATTTTGTATTTCTGTGGTATCAGTTGTAATCTCTCCTTTTTCATTCCTTATTGAGCTTGTTAGAGTCCTTTCTTTTCTGCTTCTCATTAATCTAGCAAGAGGTGTGTCAATTTTGTTTATTTTTCAAAGAACCAACTTACTGTTTTGTTAATCATCCATGTAGTTTTTTGTTATCTATTTTATTTAGTTCTGCTCTGATCTTTGTTATTTCTTTTCTTCTGCTGGGTTTGGGGTTGATTTGTTCATCCTTTTCCAGTTCTTTGAGACGATTCATTAGATTGTTGATTTGTGATCTTTCTGTCTTTTGGATGTAGGTATTATGATCCTCTCAATAGATGCAGAAAAAGCATTCAATGAAATTCAGCACCCTTTTATGATAAGAACCCTTAACAAAATAGGCATAGATGAGACTTACCTAAAAATGATAAAAGCCATATATGGCAAACCCACAGCCAACATCATACTGAATGGGGAAAAACTGAAAGCATTCCTGCTTAGAACTGGAACCAGACAAGGTTGATCTCTGTCACCACTTCTATTTAACATAGTGCTGGAAATCCTAGCCAGAGCAATCAGACAAGAGATGGAAATCAAGGGCATCCAACTGAGGGCAGAAGAGGTCAAACTATTGCTCTTTGATGATGATATGATCTTATATCTAGAAAACCCCAAAGATTCTGCAATGAGACTACTGGAATTGATAATCAAATTCAGCAAAGTCTCAGGTTACAAAATCAATGTACAGAAATCGGTAGCACTCCTATAAGCTAACAACAGTCAAACCGAGAACAAAATCAAAGATTCAATACCCTTCACAATAGCAAGAAAGAAAATAAAGTACCTAGGAATATATTTAACTAAGAAGGTAAAAGACCTCTATAGGGAGAACTATGAAACACTGAGGAAGGAAACAGCAGAGGGCGTAAACAGGTGGAAAACCACACCATGCTCATGTGTCGGCAGAATCAACATTGTTAAAATGTCTATACTACCCAAAGTGATCTACAGATTCACTACAATCCCCATTAAAATAACTACATCAATTTTCACAGATCTAGAGAAAATAATTCTATGCTTCGTATGGAACCTGAGAAGACCCCGTATAGCAAAAGTAATCTTAAACAAAAAGAACAAATTGGAAGGCATAAATTTATCAGACTTCAAGCTATACTTCAAGGCTATGGTAACTAAAACAGCATGGTACTGGCACAAGAACAGAGACATATACCAATGGAACAGAACTGAGAACCCAGATATAAAACCATCCTCATATAGCCATCTAATCTTTGACAAAGCAGGCAAAAACATACACTGGGGAAAAGAATCTTTATTCAATAAATGGTGCTGGGAAAATTGGATAGCTGCATGTGGAAGACTGAAACAAGGTCTATACCTCTCACCTCTCACAAAAATCAACTCATGGTGGATAACAGACTTAAACCTAAGGCGTGAAACTATAAGAATTCTAGAAGACAATGTTGGAAAAACTTTATGGACAGTGGCTTAGGGAAAGAATTTATGAATAAGACCCCAAAGGCAATCATAACAACAACAAAAATATATAAATCGGACCTGATCAAATTAAAAAGCTTCTGCACAGCCAAGTAAACTGTCATGAAAGCAAATAAACAACCTACAGAATGAGAGAAAATACCAGCATGCTACACATCCAATAAAGGGCTGATAACTAGAATCTATATAGAACTCAGGAAAATCAGCAAGAAAAAAAGCAGCCCCATTAAAAAGTGGGCAAAGGATATGAACAGAAACTTTTCAAAAGAAGACAGATGAATGGCCAACAAACATATGGAAAAATGCTCAACAGCTCTAATCATCAGGGAAATGCAAATCAAAACCACAGTGAGATTTCACTTAACTCCAGTGAGAATGGCTTTTATCAAAAAGTCCCAAAACAATAAATGTTGGCATGGATGCGGAGAGATAGGAAGACTCACACACTGCTGGTGGGACTCCAAAATAGTACAACCTCTGTGGAAAGTAATATGGAGACACCTCAAAGAACTAAAAGTAGAATTACCATTTGATCCAGCAATCCCATTACTGGGCATTTACTCAAAGGAAAAAAGACATTCTATAAAAAAGATATCAGTACTCGAATCAGCACAACTCACAATTGCAAAGATGTGGAAATAACCCAAGTGCCCCTCAATACATGAGTGGATTAATAAAATGTGGTATATGTATACCATGGAGTTCTACTCAGCCACAAAAAACAATGGCAATCTAGCACCTCTTGTATTATCATGGATAGAGCTGGAACCCATTCTACTAAGTGAAGAATCACAGGAATGGAAAAACATGCACCAGATGTTCTCACCATCAAATTGGTATTAACTGATCAACACTTAAGTACACATACAGTAATAACATTCATCGGGTGTCGGACAGGTGGGAGGGGGCAGCAGGGGATGGGTATATTCACACCTAATGGGTGTGGTGTGCACCATCTGGGGGATGGACACACTTGAAGCTCTGACTCAGGTGGGATAAAGGCAATATATGTAACCTAAACATTTGTACTCCCATAATATGCTGAAATAAAAAAAGTCTCCACAGCAACCGGGGGGAGGGGGGAATCACTAAGTGACTAAGGGTCACTTCGTATGGGGGTTGGTAGAGGCAAAGTTTCATTCCTTCCCCCCAATCCTACCCCGTCTCCCAAATCACTGAAAGTAGACCGATTAAATTAGCCTATACTCAAGGACAAGCACGCATCCTAGCTCTTCGAGGTTAATGCAATCAAGCAGAAGCCTCAGCTGTGGCAGCCACTTCAATACTTAACCATTTTCACTTGTCCCCTCCAGATCAATCTAAATGCAATTTCTTGGCATTAGGTTCTTTGTCCGTTTGCAAATAAGTTTTATTTTTGTAACAAACACTAGATCCAGGAAATCTATTTTAATAAGAAAAATAGACGCATAAAAATAGGGCTGGGTTATTTTTTGGTTTTGGGGGTGGAGGTAGCAGAGCATTGGGGAAGTTTAACCAAGCATGGCCTGTTTTGCTGAAGCCAGTAACTGTGTTCCCAGTTATGAGCTATCTTGATGGATTTATTTACCTTCAGATGCTTTTATTGGTCTGGAGAGCGATGGGGTTAAAGAAGAAAGAGAGGACTGGGAAATTAAAGCCTTTGGCGGAAGACAACCAACGTGAAATCCAAGCATCCCAGCATTAAAATGAAATAGGATTCTCTAAGTTTCTCTGCAACTTGGTGACTCTTATTCAGAACTCAGAACCCTGGGGAAAGAGACATGCCCCAGGCTGCCAATCAAAGGAAGACATATGCCCGTGACTTCCCTGCAATTAATGAAAGGGGTAAAAGTCAATTAGGGTTTTAAATAATCAAAGTGCTTAATACACTCTCTTGACAGCTCCAAAGCAACAGTATTTCCTCAAATTCAGGCTGCAGAGACTGTTTGCAATGCAGTTGTGGGTGGGTTGTGTAGTTAGTAGAATCCTCCTCTCTCCCCACACTGCCCGCTCACTGGGCTGGTCCTGCCACAGCTCTCAGCTGCAAGCCCTGCCCTTCAGCGCTCAGGCTGGCCTGCTCTAATGAGCAGAGCCTCACCTCTGCCTAAAGGACAAGGAAAGGAGGGGCTTGAGGGTGAGGGGAACGGCAGAGCTAGGGAGAGGCATCACTTTGACCTTTGCTTATTTCATTTGATGGGGTGGGAGGTTTCTTTCTTGAGAGAGGAAGGAAAACAAGAGGAGAGATTGCAAGTGAAAAGGAAATTGTCCAGCCCTGGAAGAATATGTCTGAGGGGACATTCTGACCTAGGTGTTTATAACTCTGGCAGGGCTCTCACTGATATTCGCGTTGTGCATAAGAACAGGGCCGATAAGCTGAAAATTAGTTTCTATTTTGACTTTGTCCCATGGTATCAAAACATCCACTTTCTCTCGATAGAAGACAG
>RJWJ010046211.1:0-11459 GCA_004363605.1 Indri indri | reverse complement strand
CTCACCTCCAGGAAGAATCTAGTCGTTGGATCTGGCTGGCTCAGTCTCTGCTTCCTTGTTCTGCTTCCTGGTTGCCAGGCATGGTCTGGTCACATGACTGCTGTCTACGTGTCTGCTCTATGTCTTCCTCTGACCTTTCCCAGTTTGGTCATCTTGCTCTCATAAGCAGCACTGAACATAGTTTCTGCTTCAGCTCTGTCTTGCTGTTGCTTCCTTTCTTTCTACTCCTTGATTCGCCTTGAATTTCTTACTTTCAAACCATGCCCAGTGCGATGGTAGAAGGAAGGAACTAGTCCTCACTGAGTGCCCATGATGTGTCTGGGATTATAAAACTGGCATAGATGTATAATAAAACTTTTGAAGTGGGTGTCAGAAATCCAAACACTAAGAAGAAAAATCAAACAAAGAAAACCCTAATGGTGAGAGAGGTTAAATTTTTTTTCTTTTTTCTTTTTTTTTAGTTTCAAAATATTAAGGGGGTACAAATAATTTTGTAACATGGATTCATTCATTGTATTATATAATGCTGAAGTCAGGGCTTTTTGTGTGTCCATCACCAGGATAGTGTTCACTGTACTCAACAGGTAAGTTTTTACCCCTTATCCGCCAACGATCCCCCTTTCTTGGTTTCCAATGTCCTTTACATCTCTTTGTGCCTTTGTGTACCCATCATTTAGTTCCCACTTATTAGTGAGAACATGTGGAGTTTGTTTTTCCATTTCTGAGATACTTCACTTAGGATGGTCTCCAGTTCCATCCAAGTTGTTACAAAAGACATTATTTCATTCCTTTGTATGGCTAGGTAGTACTACGTAGTGTGTGTGTGTGTGTGTGTGTGTGTGTGTGTGTGTGTGTATGTATCTATCTATCTCACTTTTTCTTTATATACTCATGAATCTATGGGCACTTAGGTTGATTCCATATCTTTGCAACTGAATTATGTTGTGATAGACATTTGAGTATAGGTGTCTTTTTGATAAGATGACTTCTTTTCTTCTGGGTAGATACCCAGTAGTGGGATTTCTGGATTCAGTGGTAGGTCTACTTTTATTTCTTTGAGGAATCTCCATGCTATTTTCCATAGAGGTTGTACTAATTTGCAGTCCCACCAAGAGTGTATAAGCAATTCCTTTTTCTCTGCATCCACACCAGCATCTACTGTTTTTTGACTTGTTAATAATGATCACTCTGACAGGGGTGAGGTAGAATCTCATTGTGGTTTTAACTTGCATTTCCCTTATGAAAAATGTTGAACATTTTCTCATGTGTTTGTTGGCCATTTATTTATCTTCTTTTGAAAAAATTCTGTTCATGTCTTTTGCCCACTTTGTTTTTCTCTTGCTGATTTATTTGAGTTCCTTGTAGATTCTGGATATTAGCCATTTATCAGATGTGTAGGTTGTGAATATTTTCTCCTATTGTGTAGGTTGTCTATTTACTCTGTTGATTATTTCCTTTGCTGTATAGAAGCTTTTTAATTAAGTACCATTTATTTATTTTTGTTGTTGCTGTATTTACCTTTGGGGTGTTAGTCATAAATTCTTTGCCTGGGCTGATGTCTAGAGAGTTTTTCCTGTGTTTTCTTCTATAATTTTTATGGTTTCATGCCTTATATTTAAGTCTTTATTCCACCTTGAAGTAATTTTTGTATAAGGCAAGAGATAGGGAGGTCTTGTTCCATTCTTCTGCATGTGGTTAACAAATTTTCCCAGCACCATTTATTGAATAGAGTGTCCTTTCCCCAGTGCATGTTTTTGTCTACTTTGTCAAGGATCATTTGTTTGTAGCTATATGGTTTTATTTCCGGGTTCTCTATTCTGTTCCATTGGTCTATATCTGTACTTTTATACCAGTACCGTGCTGTTTTGATTACAATAGCCTTATAGTATATTTTGCTTAAGACTGCTTTGGCTATTCAGGCTTTTTCTCGTTCCAAGTGAAGTTTAGGATTATGCAAAATATGACATTGGTACTTTGATGGGAATTGCATTGAATCTATAAGTCACTTTGGGCAGTATGGACATTTTAACGATGTTAATTCTAACAATCCAGGAGCATGGGATGTTCTTCCATTTGTTTGTGGCATCTATGATTTCTTTCATAAGTGTTTTGTAGTCCTCCTTGTAGAGACCTTTCACCTCCTTGGTTAAGTACATTCCTACATATTTTATTTTCTTTGTAGCTATGGGACTTCTCAGGCGGCATTGGCGCCTGCTCTGTTAGAATTCCCCAGTGGGGGTGGGGTGCCCAGCCCCTAGTCATAGGGCACAAGAGAGCGTCTGTTCTCCCTGCTCCTTCCCTGGCCGGCAGGGGTGTTGTGGAGGTGGTTGCAATGAAGCCAATCAGTGTGGGGGACACACAAACTCATGATAAGACCGTTGTTCTTGGGAAGCAGTGTGCACCGAGACCCATTCGGGTGCTGCCGTGTGCTACGTGGATGTGCAGGGACACAGTATGGTCGGAGGAAGGCACATGGTTTGGAGACAGACAGGTGTGAATCCTGGTCTGATCACTTACTGACAGTGTGACTCTGGGTGAGTCACGAGACAGGTCTGAGCCTCAATTCCCTCATCTTTAAATTTTGATTAAGTAACAAGGCTGGTGTGTGGAGTGTGTGTGGGGTGTGTGTGTGTGTGTACACTGACAAAGAGCAAGTCCTCAATAAATTGTAGCTATTATGTTTTTTCCAAGCAGATTTAGTCTCTGCCCTGTAGAAATGTGTACTTCGAACCAGGTAATATTTACTCTGATTCCTTATTGAAATGATAAATGTCAGAGATTGGGCAGGGTCAGCTTTATATGCAGTAGGAGCCAGTGTGATCTAAGGCTTTGCTACTCAAAGCTTTGGGTGACATGGACCAGGGCATCAGCATTACCAGGGAGCTTGTAAGAAATCCACGCTCTCAGGCTCTAGCCCAGATCTCTGAACCAGAATCAGCATTTTAGCAATATCTCCTGGTGTGTTATTTGTATACACACCAAAGGCACTGGCAGGTCTGCAAAGGTTAGGCCTTCATCTTCAAACTGCAAGATACTTCTTAATTCATAGCTCAGTGAGGAAATGCTGACACTTGTAATTTTCTTTTTTGGGCAGATATATTTACCATGGGGTGTGCTGGGGAGCATCTTTGGGTTCTCTTCCATCATCTGAAAGAGGTCTCCGCTGTGTGTGCAATGCTTATTATAGGTATGATAGAAATATGGAGATATAAGCTGCCCACTCGGATCTACTTTTAATCTCACTCTAATTGCTTTTGGTAGCCTGTTGCTGGGTGCGTGGACAGTGTTGCTGAGTCAGAGCGTGCTGGGGAGTGGAGAAGAGCGTGTGTCTGCTGGTGTTGGCATCTGCAGTTGTGACCCGTGGCCTCCATGGAGCACAGTGGAATGGTTGCCATGGTAACTGCTGTGCTTGGTCAGAGGTGACTAGCTGAGCTGCAGGAATTGGACCAGTGGCCCCTCCCCAGTGTCCTCCTGTTGCTGACTCAGCAGCACAAAGTGCGGTTTGGCCCCTCCCCCATGGGAATTTGACCCAGAGGCAGAAGTGAGCTTTCTTATTCTTTGTTTTGCTCTATGTCCTTCACTCTGGGGAAAACCAAGAAATCTAGGAAAATAGAATAAAAATAAATTAACATGAAATTGAAAGTATTCTGTACTGAACGTGAAGCACATAACATACATAGGAACTAAGGGGACAAAGAGGACCCCCCCTTTTCCCCAGAACCCCTGGTTTGGAGCTGAACAAGATGAGTGCTCAAGGGGAGTTAAGAGGTTGCCTCCTCCAAGTGCCTCATTTTACAGATGACAGGTCTGAAGCCCAGAGATGTTCTGCGACTTGCTCAAGATCACAGAGCAATGGGAAAATTAAACTCGGTTTATGATCTCTAGAAGCTTATGGCTTACAGAAGCTTGAGAGAATGGATGATTCTAGAGCTCAACGTTTCTTATTCTTACTACAGTGCTCTTTCTGATATAATGCACTGCCTCTTTGACTTATTATTTATATTCTTTTGGGTCTCAATTTCTCCCAGGCAGAAGAGAAAAATGTCACCTGTCCTGTGCTTGATGGCAGTGTGGTCCAGGGGAAGAGTGTGGCCCCTAGTGTCAGGCCGCCTTGAATTCCAGCCCTTGATCTGATACTAGCAGTGGCTTTGGGTCAAGTTATTTTCCTTTTTTGAGTCTATTATCTATGGAATGGAAATAATAAAAGTACTAATACTAATAACAATAATATCTACCTCATGGGGTTATGGCAATCATGTATATAGAGTGTTTGGCATGGTTGATGTTCAAAAAATGTCAGTTTTTGTTCCTGCTCTATCCTTGGAGTGGAAGAGGCTTTGACTTCAGTATTGGACCTAATTACTATGGAAAACTTATAATATTGAATGAAGTACTTATTAAATACATGTTATTAGTGTGCAATTTCAGACAATAGTGACAAGATGAAGTGAGAGGCAAAAAGCAAATGGGTCATAACCTATAAACCTCCAGCAGTCTGTGGATCCTATGTGACAATAGATGGTTCTTGAAACCACAATGATAGAGCAATACAAAAATGTACCAACAGCCTTGAGAGGTGTGAATAGAGTGTATTGAATTTGAGTCAAAGAGAATTATTCCACTATTATATAAAAGGACTAGCAGAGTCTCATTTAGAATATCATTTTCAATTCTTATCTCTTTGGTATAAAAAGGATATTGTAGCAATGGAGAAGTAAAGAAAAAGCAATGACAATGATTCAGGGACTCAGGGAACTTGGTGACATGGCAAGCCAGAGGATCTAGGCTTGTGTTGACTTAACTCCAGTATGAAGCCCAAAAGACAATCTATCAAAAATAATAATAGCTACAGCAACCCGTTAAGAGATAGGGAATATGAAAATATGTAAATCGAGGCAACATAAAGTCAAAATGTGGGATGAAGCTAAAGTGTAGAGTTTTTTTCGGTTTTTCTTTGTTTTTATTCTCTCTTTGTGATCTAAAATAAGTTTGCATCTCTTTAAAATAACTTGTTATATCTATAAAATATTTTTTATAAGCCTCATGGTAACCACAATGCAAAAACCTACAATAGATTCGCTAAAAATAAAAAGCAATGAATTAAAACATACTACTAGAGAAAATCAATTAACCACAAAGGAAGACAGTACGAAAGGAAGAAAGGAAGAGAGGAGTTACAAAATAACAAGAAAACAAGCAACAAAATAGCAGTAGTAAGTTCTTTCTTATCAGTAATGACGCTGAATGTAAATAGACTCAAGTTTCCAGTTAAAAGGGGTAGAGTGGCTGGACGTGCTGGCTCACCCCTGTAATCCCAGCACTCTGGAAGGCCGAGGTGGGAGGGTCGCTTGAGGTCAGGAGTTTGAGACCAGCCTGAGCAAGAGTGAGACCCTGTCTCTACTAAAAATAGAAAAAAAAATTAGCCTGGCAACTAAAAATAAAAAAATTAGCCAGGCATGGTGGTGCGTGCCTGTAGTCCCAGCTGATAGGAAAGCTGAGGCAGGAGGATCGCTTGAGCCCAGGAGTTTGAGGTTGCTGTGAGCTAGGCTGATGCCGTGGCACTGTAGTCTGGGCAACAGAGCGAGACTCTGTCTCAATAAATAAATAAATAAATAAATAAATAAATAAAAAAGGCATAGAGTGGCTAAATGTGTAAAGAAAGAAGACCCAACTATATGCCGCCTATAGTCAATCCGCTTCACCTATAAAGACACATAGACTGAAAGTTAAGGGGTGGAAAAAGATATTCCATTCAACTGGAAACCAAAAAAGAGCAGAAGTAGCTCTACTTATATCAGATAAAATAGACTACAAATCAAGCACTGTAAAAGGAGGTCACTATGTAATGATAAAGGGATCAATTCAGCAAGAGGATATAACAATTATCAATATCTAGGTACCAAATACCAGAGCTCCCAGGTATATAAAGCAAACGTTAATAGATCTAAAGGGAGAGACAGACTGCAATACAATAATAGTAGGGGACGCCAACACTCCACTCTCAGTAATGGACAGATCATCCAGACAGCAAACCACCAAAGAAATATTGGAATTAAACTACACACTGGACGAAATAGGCCTAACTGACATTTACAGAACATTTTACCCAACGGCTACAGCATACACATTCTTTTCATCAGCACTTGGAACACTCTCCAGAATAAGCCATATCTTAGGCCACAAAATAAGTATCAACAAATTCAAAAAAGTACAAATCATATCAAGTATTTTTTCTGACCACAACGTAATAAAACTAGAAATTAATAACAGGAAGAACATTGGACAATACACAAACACATGGAAATTAAACAACATGGTCCTGACTGAAAAATGGGTCAATAAATAAATTAAGAAGGAAATTAAAAAATTTTTGAAACAAATGAAAATGGAAATACAACACACCAAAATCTATGGGATACGGTAAAAACAATACTAAGAAGGAAGTTTATAGCAATAAACACCTATATCAAAAAAACAGGAAGACTTCAAGTAAGCCACCTAACAATGTACCTCAAAGAACTAGGAAAGCAAGAACAAACCAAACCCAAAAGTAGTAGAAGAAAATAAATAATAAATATTAGAGCAGAAATAAATGAAATTGAGAGTAAAAAAAACCACAGAAAATCAATGAAACAAAAAGTTGGTTTTTCAAAAAGAAAAACACAAAACTGATAAATCTTTAGCTAGACTATCTAAAAATAAGAGATCAGACTTAAATAAATAAAATCAGAAGTGAAAAGTGAGACATAACAACTGAGACCACAGAAATAAAAAGAATCATTAGAGACTATTACAAATAACTATATGCCAACAAATTAGAAAACCTGGAAGAAATGGATAAATTCCTGGATACATACAACCTACCAAGATTAAACCATGACAAAATAAAAAAAACCTCAAAGAACCAATAATGAATAATGAGATCAAAGTCATAATAAAAGGTCTCCCATTAAAGAAAAGCTCAAGACCTGATGGCTTCACTATTGAATTTTATCAAACATTTAATAAAAATCTAATACCCATTCTACTTAAATTCTTCAAAAAAAAATTGAAAAGAAGGGAATACTTCCAAATCCATTCTAAGCGGCCAGCATTGCTCTGATACCAAAACTAGACAAGGACACAACAAAAATAGAAGACTACAGGCTAATATCACTAATGACCATAGGTGTGAAAGTCCTCACCAAAATACTAGCAAACTAAATCCAACAACACATTCAAAAGATCATTCACCACAGTCAAATGGGATTCGTCTCAGGGATGCAAGGATGATTCTACATACTCAAATCAATAAAAATGATCCAAGACATTAAGAGAACCAAGAATAAAAACCATATAATCATTTCAATAGGTGCTGAAAAAGCAGTCAATAAAATTCAACATCCTTTTATAATAAAAATCCTCAACAAACTGGATATAGAAGGAACATACCTCAAAATAATAAAGGCTACATATCACAAATCCACAGCTAACATCGTAATGAAGAAGGAAAAATTGAAAGCCTTCTTTCTAAGATCTGGAACAAGACAAGGACATCCACTTTCACCACTTTTTTTCAACATAATACTAGAAGTCCAGGCCAGATCAGTTAAGCAAGAGATAGAAATAAAAAGCATCCAAATTGGAAAGGAAGAAGTAAAATTAGCCTTGTTTACAGATGACATGATCTTATAAAACATAAAGACTCCACCAAAAAACTGTTAGAACTGAAAAATGAATTCAGTAAAGTTGCAGGATACAAAATCAACATACAAAACTCAGTAGCATTTATAAATGACAA
Source organism: Indri indri (assembly GCA_004363605.1). Taxonomy (NCBI): domain Eukaryota; kingdom Metazoa; phylum Chordata; class Mammalia; order Primates; family Indriidae; genus Indri; species Indri indri. Next base: position 3,679 of record RJWJ010046211.1, on the reverse strand, counting down.
CCATGAAACAGTCTGAAAAAGATTAACGTAATCTCTATCAAAATACCAATGACATTCTTCACAAAAATAGAAAAAACAATCGTGAAATTTATATGGAACTACAAAAGACCCCAAATAGTCAAAGCAATCCTGATCAAAAAGAACAAAGTTTGAGGCATCACACTACTTGACTTCAAAATAGTAACCAAATCAGCGTGGTACTGACATAATTATAAATAGACACACAGACCAATGGAACACAATAGAGAACCGAGTATAAATCCACACATTTACGGCCAATTCAATTTTGACAAAGGCATCAAGAACATACATTGGGGAAAGGGCTCTTCAATAAATGGTGCAAGGAAAAATGGATAACTATAAGCAGAAGAATGAAACCAGACTCCATCTCTCACCATATGCAAAAATCAAATTAAAGTTGATTAAAGACTTTAAGACCTGAAACTATGAAACTACTAGAAGAAAATATTGGAGAAACACTCCAGGACATTGGCCTATGCAAAGATTTTTGGTATAAGACCTCAAAACAACAGGGAACTAAAGCACAAAACTAAATAATCCAGTTTCAAAGTGGGCAAAAGATCCAAATGGACATTTCTCTAAAGAAGACACACAAATGGCCAGAAGGTATATGAAAAAAGCTCAACATCATAATCAACAGATACTTGCAAATCAAAACCACAGTGAGATATTATCTCACCCCAGTTAAAATGACTTCTGTCAAAAAGATGGAATAATGGATGCTGGTGAGGGCGTACAGAAAGGGGAAGCTTCTCCACTGTTGAAGGGAATATCAACTAGTACAGCCACTATGAAAAGCAGTATGGAGGTTCCTCAAAAAATTAAAAATAGAAGGACCATATGATCTACCAATTCTGCTCCTGCCCATATATCCAAAAGAAAGGAAATCAGTATATCAAAGAGATATCTGCACTCCCGTGTTTATTGAAGCACTATTCACAATAGCCAAAATGTGAAATCAACCTAAGTGCCCACCACTGGATGAACAGATAAAGAAAATGTGGTATATATACACAATGGAATATTATTCAGCCACAAAAAGAATAAAATCCTGTCATTTGCAGCAACATGGATGGAACTGGAGGTCATTATGTTAGGTGAAATAAGCCAAGCACAGAAAGACAACAAGTGCATGTTCTCACTCATATCTGGGAGCTAAAAAAATGGATCTCACAAGGGTAGAGAGTAGATTGGTGGTTACCAGAGGCCAGGAAGGTTAGGGAGTCATGAAGAGAGGTTGATTAATGGGCACAAATATACAGTTTGTTAAAAGAAGTAAGACCTAGATCAGTAGGGTGACTAGAGTTTGCAATAATCTATTGTACATTTCAAAACGGCTAGAAGAGAATAATTTGAATGTGTCAAGCATAAAGAAAAGATAAATATTTAAGGCGATGAATTCCCAATTACACTGACTTGATCTTTACAAATTATATGAATGTATTAAATTATATACCCTGAAAATATATGCATCTATTATGTATCAATAAAAAATTTTTAAAAAGGACAGTCTAGTGTTGGTAAAAGAATAGACAAATCAATTAATGGAACAGAATAGAAAGCCTAGAAATAGACCCACATAAATTCAGTCAACTTATCTTTGATGAAGAAGCAAAGGCAACAGAATAGAGCAAGAGAGTCTTTTAAACAATTGGTGCTAGAACAACTGAATATCCACATGCAAAAAAAAGAAAAAAGAATCTAGACACAGACATAGACCTTATACTCTTCACAGAATAACTCAAAATGGATTATAGAACTAAATATAAAATGCAAAATTATGTAAATCCTGGAAAATAACATAGGAGAAATTCTAGGGGACCTTGGATGTGGTGATGACTTCTTAGCTACAACACCGAGGCAAGATCTATGAGAGAAATCATTGATAAGCTGGGTTTCATTAAAATTAAACACTTCTGCTCTGCAAAATACACTGTCCAAAGAATGAGAACAGAAGCCACAAACTAGGAGAAAATGTTTGCAAAACACATGTCTCATAAAGGACTATTATCCAAAATATACAAAGAACTTTTAAAACTCAACAATGAGAAAACAACCTAACCAAAAAGTGAGCCAAATGCCCAAACAGACACATCACCAAAGGAGATATACAGATAGAAAATAAGCATATGAAAAGATTCTCAACATCTTACGTTATTAGGGAATTACAGATTAAAATAACAATGAGATACCACTGTACACCTATTAGAATGGCCAAAATCCAGGACACAGACAACACGAAATGCTAGCAAGGATGTGGAGCAACAGGAACTCTCATTTGTTGGTAGCGGGAATGCAAAACGGTACCGCCACTTTGGAGGACAGTTTGGCAGTTTCCTACAAAGCTAAACATATGCTTACCATATGATCTAACAATTGTGCTCCTTGGTATTTACCCAAATTAGTTGAAAATGTATGGCCACATAAAATCCTGTACATGGATGTCTATAGCATCTCTCTCCATAACCGCTCAAACTGGGAAGCCACCAAGATATCCTTCAGTAAGTAAATGGATAAATAAAACAGTGGTACATCTGGACAATGGAATATTATCCAGTGCTAAGAGGAAATGAGCTATGAAGCCATGAAAAAACTTGTACGAAATTTAAATGCATGTTACTAAGTAAAAGAAGCCAATCTGAAAAGACTACATACTGATTCTAACTGTATGCCATTCTAGAAAAGGCAAAACAATAGAGACAGTAGAAAAGATTAGTGGTCACCAGGGGTTAGCGGGCAGGAGGAATGAATAGGCGTAGCACAGGGGATTTTTAGGGCAGTGACTCTATCCTGTATGACATTGCACTGGTGGAAATATGTCACTATACCTTTGTCAGAGCTCACAGAATGAACACCAATCCCTAATGTAGACTATGGACTTTGGGTGATAATGATGTGTCAGTGTGGGTTCATTCATTGTAACAAGTGTATCGCCCTAGCAGGGGACATCGATAATGAGGGAGACCGTGTCTCTAGGGTAAGGGGATATATGGGAATCTCTGTACCTTCCACTCAATTTTCCTGTGAACCTGAAACTGCTCTAATTTAACTGAAACAGTTTTATTATGGTAAAAACCACATAATATAAAATATACCATCTTAACTATTTTTAAGTGCACAACACAGTAGTGTTAAGTCTATGCAAGACCACAGGGCTTTTCAGGGTCATGGGGTGGATTGTGTGGGACCAGGCTCTGAAGCATACCACAGTCAGGCACCAAAAACATGCCCAAGACACCAGTGCACCAACTGCACCAGACAATGCTGCTTCATTTTTGGGTGAATATTCTGAAAACTGGAGATTGGGCGAGAAAGCACACTCATCTGGAGATTGAAAAAAGAAACATTAGTAGAAACAGGAGTCGAAACACATTTAACGAGAGCAGAGGTGCTGACTCTCAGTAGCGCAGATGCTGAAAGCAGGGAAAGTGTTTTGAAAGCCTTCTCTGCAGCTCCTGAAGCTTTCCTCCTGTAGTTGGGGCTTCTCCCAGGCCAGGGAGACATGCGAGTGTGCCTGTGAGGAAGGCAGCAGGAGGAAAGGGGACATCCTGCCCCGGTGGGGCGGGGGCCAGGGGAACAGGGAGGAGGGGATCCCTGCAGAGAAAGGTCTCCCTCCTCCCCTCAGCTGGGCCCTGGGGGGAAGGCGAGGGTAGGGGAG
>RJWJ010046210.1:0-11437 GCA_004363605.1 Indri indri | reverse complement strand
AAAGGTACACCTAGGTCAACCCAGTCTTCCCTAAATTCCTGCCACCAAAAAGATACTGAAAATACCAACACAATCATTTGTGGACTTTTAATAGTCACTATCAAAAATAATAAGTACCAAGGGACAAGAACCTTATTAAAATTATAACTCCTACAGATAGGTCCTGGTAAAAGCTATCAGTTTTAAAGAATCTGTTTCAAAGATTATTTTAGTTTCTGAGTATTAAATACTTGAAAAGGCAAAGTATTGTTTCTATGGACCATCTACTACTAAATAAAAATACAGTGGTAATAACGGGACATGCCATGGTATTTATTTTTAAGCTAATCCCATTCAGTTCCTCTTTCACCACTTTTTCTTTTCTTTGAAAGGGATAGGGAGGGACTCAGTCTTTCACCACTTTTAATAATATTTGGCAATAGTAATCTGTATTTGCAAGTCCTTGAAATGCCTTAAATTTATTATTGTCAAAAACAAGAGAAAATATGAAATGGCCCTCTCATGGATTTTGCTTCCCAAACCTCAAAGAAATAAAGTTTCCTGCAGGCCACTTCACAGTGCCTGGGGAAGCACCATGTTTGTTCATAAGCAATAGAGTAAGGGAGCTAACTAGACCACATGGAGCTCTTCTTACTCTCCCCAAATTTCCCTAACAGAAGTCTACCTAAGTTACCTAATAGAGTGATTCACACAAATTTTGGCAAATCCCTAAAGACTTACAGGGCCTGTAATGGAAACTTCCTTTTAAAATTCACCAAGAAAGATTCTAAGAAAGCTAGCTAAATCCCTAGAACAAATCATCTTCCACTCTAATGGGCTGACATCATGATGTGGGCTAATCATTAAAAGTTAACCAGAAAGCATTATTTTTTCATGTTATTTGTAGACATCTTATGATACTCAAGTCATTGAATGAGACCAGAAGAAATTTCAGATCCTTCTCCTCTACAGCAAGTATAACTGGTGCACATATTACTTTATTATGCCTACACCAAGCCATGTTGTGATCAAGTAACTGTAATGCCACTGTTTTTCCCAAATAAGTAGTTTTGATTTTGGTTTTTTCCATACCTAGGATCCCAGTGAAGAAAAAACAATTTCTGGCAGAAAACTGAGGTTGTCAAGGTTAAGAAAAGATTACATACTTCAGAAAGATTCCAAAAATGATTTGTTTGTCAGGGTGAAGGGGTTTAGGAAAGAGGCTGGACTCTGCTCCCTCAGCCTTTCCTAAACAACACCCAAACCTACCCAGGCACCAATGGCAGGGAAAGTCAAACATCCCACACCCTTACTTTAAGGCCTCATTAGATCTGTAAACACATTCTCTACCTTTAGTCCTTTATAAACTGGTCACTCCTAGAGATTCAAAATCAGGGTCAGCAAAGGGACAGCAGTGAAACTAAAAATCAGCCTGAGCCTCAGAGAAGATACTAAAGATTGCAAAATCTTTGTTGTGTCATGTTCCATCTAAAGAAGGCACATCTGCAATTGTCTTAAAAAAGAAAGGTAAATTAAGTAATTCACATATTTCACTAGAGGCAAATATTTAACAGCTATTTAGCCCCGCTGCAATTAAGATACATTAACTACAAGCCTAACACTAAAAGTGGAAATAATTTTAGAACATGCATTATCATCCCTAATAGCCATATTTGACAACTTGAACCTGAACTGGAATTGGCTAGGAAACTGCTCAGTTTACTCCACCAATAATTTAATATTTATACAAGGTCAACCGGCCAATCTATACAATATACTTATTATAATTCTGACTGCCATCATTTGAATGTTTGTGCCCCTCCCAAAATTCATATACTGAAACTTAATCGCCAACGATGGTGAGCCTTTAAGAGAGAATTTAATCAAAAGGGCAGGGCCCTCGTGAATGGAATTAGTGACCTTATAAAAGGGCTGCAGGGGCCGGGTGGTGGCTCACGCCTGTAATCCTAGCACTCTGGGAGGCCGAGGGGGGAGGATCATTTGAGCTCCGGAGTTCAAGACCAGCCTGAGAAAGAGCGAGACTCTGTCTCTACTAAAAAAATTTGATAAAAAAAAAAAAAGGGCTGCAGGGACTTAGCTTAGGCCCCTCTTGCCCTTCCCATTGATAAAGACACAGCATTCAAGGCACCATTTTGGAAGCAGAGACCAGGCTGCCACCAGACTTCAAACCCAGACTCCAGAACTGTGAAAAACAAATTTCTATTACTTATAAATTACCCAGTCTCTCAGATATTTTGTTAGAGCAGCATGAATGGACTAAGACACTGACCAAGCTTCAAGGCTAGATATACTGCTTGAAAGAGATAAGGATGTACTAATACACAGGTATACTCAATTTAGCATGGTAGATAAATAGGTCTTTTTCTCCAAAGATCGCAGAAGAAATTTATCCTATTTCAGACCATGCTGCATGTTATTGTAGTAGACTCAGCACTATCAACTCCTTTCTTTCACATTTATTGCCATATTTCAAAATAAATCTAATTTAAAAGACAACCCACTTTAGCCTAAAATACAAGGAAATTGCAGACTGATAAAACTGATCTTCATTTGAATGGCTGCCTGGTATTAATGGGATACACTCTATAAAAACTGCAATTATCTACTTTTCCAGGTTTTAAATACAGGGTTTTACAGCTGTGTCTAGAGCTGAGACATAAGAAATTATCACCATGAACTCACATAAGTCTAAGATACTATCAACAAACCTGCTTTCTTCTCCTTAGCTTCACAGCACCATGTTACCCAGTGCCTCCAAGGGGGTCCTCATGACCCTTATTCTCATTCTACACCCCTATTTCCTCCCCCGACCCCACCCTAATAGGTGAAGCAAAGCTTTACCCAGACATCACAGGCAGCCCTCTCTCCACACTCCATCCACTTCCTTTAACCACTCTATATACAACTTCTATTCCTTGCACAAATGGTACTTTATAAACTATTTGTAGATCTTTCTCACCAGTATGTTATGAGTTAAGTCAAGCTGTTTAATTTATTTCTGAAACCCTAAAACCTTAACACAATACTTGGCACTTATTGACATATCAATAGTTGTACGGAATTGAACGCACAACCAACCCAAGGACCCAATTCATTTCTTCAGTCAGAGTTGATTTAAAAAAATTCCCCAGTTTTCTGTAGAACTGAGACTTTCTGATTAATTTGAAGTCAACAGGTAAGAGAATTCCTTATATTAACAGCTGCCTAAACTAAACCTGTCAGGGAATTATTCTAAACCACCTCATTCCAGCTGAGCTTTAGAATGACCTGAAGAACTTTTTAAAATTCAAACACTTAGGCTCACATGAGATTCTAATTCAGTTCTTCTGGGATGGATCCCTGAATGACTGTGATGGGAGGCAGAGGTACATTTATGGGGTCCCTGAGTCCAAAATACTCTTCCAATGTGAAGCTGAGTGGTCACTGAAGTTGATGAGCCAGGAGTTTCCATATAAATGAGCCAACCAACAGAAAATGAAAGGGCTAAGCTCACAAATATTGATAAACTAAAACTGATAAAACACACAAATCTAAATGGTTCTTTAATATTGTATATGTGCAGCTTACTATTTTTATTGATTTCCCTACAGTTATGTTTGGCTGTCCAAAAGGAAAAGAAGGAAGACCACACTCAAAAAGCCTGTGAGGGGAGATGAAAGAGAGAAGCAGGGATCTTTCTGGGATCTATGAAGAGAACCACTGTATTTTAATTGGAAGGACAAACACTGAACTTGGGAATAAAAAGCCACGGTTTGGAACACCCAATCTGTCTTTCAAAAGCTGTCACCTTAAAAAAGTCACTTAACTCCTCTCAGGCTCAGAGAGAAGTTATTTATTCCTTACCTAGAAAAAAGGGTAACATACACTCTCTAAAGGACAGAAAGTATATAACCAAAAATAATAATAATAAGATTCATAATTTCCCATCAACCATCTCACATAATCACAATGGTATTGTTACTGTCGTTATGTAAGAGGCAATATAAACAGTGGTTAAGAACACTAACTTAGGACCTGTACTGCCTAGGATTAAATCCTGGCTCTACTAACTTACTAGTCAGGTGACCCTGGGCTAAGTGTCCTTACATCTTTAGGCCTCACTATGGAAAGAAGGGTTGGTATTTTAACCTACCCATTTTGTAGGAAGGTTAACAGAACAAAGCTCTGAAAAGAGTCAAGATGCTCTTTTAAGACTAGGAGCTCAAGGATAACACGTAACACATGTCAGAATCCCAATGTTTTGATTCACTCCAGTATTCTTTCCATGAAATCCTTATTCCTTTAGTTTTTATTTCCTAGCTGGCTAATATCACCCCTCAAAAGCAAAATTATCTTAGAATCCTAAATCAAACTCTAAACCCTAGTCCCCTCAAAAAAATCTTGATAAGCAATTATCCATAAGTCAAAGAAATATTTTACAAATGGAAGATGGGAGTGAAAAAAAGTTATGGAAGAACCAGAAGAATGGGCTGCCACCAAGTACAATTTTTAAAAACCCCAAACCCACACCCCACACAAATCCCTGAAGCCAGCCTCCCGCTGGAAAATCTGGTGGCTGTTCTCAATTTGTCCAAAATGCATCATATTGGATGAGAGCCTCTCAGAGAGGGAAAAGCTTAAATACCTAGAATTTTACAAAGTAGAGGTTATACTCCAAAAATTCTCTCTGTATAGATCTCTCTTATCTCCACTCCCTTACCCTCGTCACACACAAATAAAGATACCAGAGTACAAATCCTAATAGCTCCTACCTCCTGTCTCTTCCCTTCAAGTTAAACCCTGGCAACTATGAACCATCTGGTTTAAATATCACCAAATGATGATTCGGTGTAACCACACAGAAAATTGGGAGGATCGTGCCTTAAAGACCTTGTAATTATGTGGGTCTGATAGGGATTTGTTCTTTGTTTCTGGAGTTATGTGATTAGAATAATAAGGTTAACGTTTCAGTATCTGTAGCCTATAGCATGTATGCCTCATAGGAATATATGCTTAATAAGCTCCAACCAAGTGCTCAAAACACAGTAACTTTAGACTTTAGTTCTTTAAATGTTACAATTTGGTCAAACTGGTAAGATGGCAAGAATTAACTCAAGAATGCACAAAAATCTGCCTAGGGCCACACAAAGAGCATAGCTGGGATGTGAAATCTTAGCTGTGTGTTTCCAACTAAAATACCTAACATTTGAAAATTTTAAACTTGGTATATACCTTAAGGAATGTTTTAATACATCTAGAAAGCAGTATTACTAAGTAAATTGCTTGATTCAAGACTAAAAAAGCCAGCCAGGCCCAGTGGCTCACACCTGTAATCCTAGCACTCTGGGAGGCCAAGGTGAGAGGATCACTTGAGGTCAGGAGTTTGAGACCAGCCTGAGCAAAAGTGAGAACCCATCTCTACTAAAAATAGAAAAATTAGCCGGCTGTGATGGGGCACACCTGTAATGCCAGCTACTCGGGAGGCTGAGGCAGGAGGCTTGCTTGAAGCCCAGGAGTTTGAGGTTGCTGTGAGCTAGGCTGGCACCACGGCACTCTAGCCTGGGTGACAGAGCGAGACTCTTGTCTCAAAAAAAAAAAACAAAACCCCAAAAAAGCCACATTAAAGTCACAGTAGAAGTACAGTATACAGTAGTTTCCTCTTATCTTTGGGGAATATGTTCCAAGACCTCCAGTGCACGCCTGAAACTGTGGATAGTACTGAACCCTATATACACTATGTTTTTCCTATACATATGTACCTATGGTAAAATTTCATTTATGAACTAGGTGCAGTAAGAGATTAACAATAATAAAATAGAAAATTAAAAGAATATACTGTAATAAAAGCTATGTGAATGTGGTCACTCTCTCAAAATACCTTATTGTACTGTACTCACCTATTTTCAGACTGCAGATGACTGAAACCTTATCCATGATTTTGTCTCCCACAGATAAGGGGGGACTATTATACATGGGTCCATCTAAGAGGCAGTATTATAAGTCCAATAACAGAAGACGTATTGGAACAAAAATTTGGTAAATCCTAGTTTGTATTACGTAGGGATCCTTTTTTTTCCTTTTTCTTATAGCATAGCCTAGCACACAGAGATGACTATATAGGGATTCTAATTAGCTTTAAATTTTTTGAAAAAGTTTTGTCTAATTGTTAGTAAAGGATAAAATACAAGCCAGGCACACTAGCTCAAGCCTATAATCCCAGCACTTTGGGCGGCTAAGGCAGGAAGATTACTTGAGGCCAAGAGTTCAAGACCCTGTTCCCACAATAAAAAAAAAAAAAAAAAAAAAATCAGCCAGCCATGGTAGCATGTGCCTCTTGGTTCTAGCTACTTGGGAGGCTAAGGCAGAGCTGGTAGTTGGAGATCACAGTGAGCTATGACTGGGCCACTGCAATCCAGCCTAGGCGACAGAGAGACCCTGCCTCCAAAAAAAAAAAAAATCTGGCTCTTGTCCTGAAGTGTTTTTTTGTTTTTTGTTTTTAAAAAGATATCAAGTAAACATTTTTCCTGCCGCCTCTTCTACTTTTTTCTCCCCACTTTACAAGTAGGATAACTGCAAACATATTAGACTCCATATACTGATCCTTCCTGTCAGACAAGAGTTGGGATTATTCAAATTATTACGTTAGGTAAGTACAATGTCCTTTCATTTGCGTGGCTTTCACAAATTCAGTCACCCCATACCAGAGAAAATTAAAATAACTGTAGATCCTTCTTAGACAAATCTTACCAAATAAAAATTCCTGTGTTTATAACACACCCCCCCTCAAGACACACATATGCATCAGCAAATTTTCTGAAATAATGTATAATAGCTCTACCTAAAAAAATTTTTAATCTAATTTTTAAAAAAAGATTCAGGTACAGAAAGGCTTCATCTAAACCAATAGAAGGATTATATTCTATATACTCTAGTTTTGATGTGGGGCTGTTGCCTTTCCAAGTTTCACTTTTTAAAAATCTCTTCACCGTAAGGGAAATGAGGGATATGTATTTGGCACTAACCCTTGTCTCGCTAAATCTGTCCCCTGACTCTTCTTAGCAAATAAAGCTTTGGGATTTAAGCTCCTTGCAATCCATCAATTAATTAATCTGGACAACAGCCCTAGGTCAGTGTCAGATCCCCTTACAGCAGAAGAAAAGGCATCCGTTGGGGTAAAATGACTTTGTCCAAGGTCATGATGGAATTAGATTCAAGATTCTGCCCATCTATTTTTTAAAATCTAGAAATAACACCTCCTGCTGTCCCTATTTTACATAATAGAGGAACTGGCTTTTAAAAAGTAATAAATAACACTATACATACAGACACTCCCTTAATAAACCTCATTTTTATCCCTGCAAAATTTTAAATTTCATGGAATTTTACAAGTAACTACCAAGTAAAATGGAATCAACAAATTCTAAGAACATTCATAATGTGGTCTGCCTACTAGCATCTCCCATCTGAGAAATAAAGCGATTATTTCAGAAAGGGAGGGGAAAATCCTTAGATTTTAAGAGATTATTAATAGAAAACATTTTTCGATGACCTAATTTTTAAATTGCCCATTTTGAAGAAAATATTTGATACCACATAAATGTTAATATAGAAATTCTACTCAAACAGAAACTGTAATATCAATGCTGAAAGTCAAAGTATCTTTCTTCAGAGAAAAGTGATCCTAACAATCTAACCAACAACTCATTAGACTCTTCTAAATTTCATTTCCCTAAAACTCCCTTTCCAAAAAGAGACTTCATTCTATTTCTTGGTTCCTCCTGACTCCCAGCTTTGTTTTGTCAGGCTAAATACCCACTCTGACCAGAAGTCCCCTTCCTAAGAGAGGAAAGTTGAAATAAATTCTGGCCAATACAAAAATGGATAGCAGAGAACGGAACGATGTGGGCAGAGAATGCCCCCACCCACCGCCCACCCCCACATCTCTATGTGCCAAGAACTGGCCTGAAGATGGTCAAGTTACCTCACAGGTTCCAACGAATGTGTAATAAAGCAATAAAACCACTGACTAAAATGAAGAAATATAATCCCCAACCTAACTGGGCAAAGTGACCATCACTCACTAAAGGTACTCATTCCTAATTACCCAAATGTCACTCATAACCTGAATAGGACAAAGGCTAAGCCAAGCTGTTCTCTACAACTGAAGGTCACTAGTTTTCTCTCAACCCCAATACTGCTACTACTCTGCTTTCTGCTCTTATATTCACAGAAATAGCTAAAGGGACTATTCTTTATACTGTTTTACATTCTTGACATTTTTCATAATAAAGAAATTTTAATTTACACCCTGGAAGTGATGAGTCTGGCAGAACAAAGTAATTAGTCTTTATATCCGGAAACAAAGCTTAAATGAAAAAAAAATGAAAAAAAAAAAAAAAAACCAAAACACCACCAGATGGGATGACTCTAAGGCCCGGTATAAAGGTATACAGCAACTGTGTTTTAAGGTCTACAATTAAAGATTTGAATGTTTAAGTCACGGTGGAGGGGAAAAAAGGGACTTAAAAGAATGCATTAGTCAAATTCTACATCTTTGTTCCAAATACCCTCCAATTATAGAACTGAAATGCCTCACTATCCTAGAGACAGCTTTTCTTCATTAGTCTGGTTCATAAACTTGGTTGTAAAAAGCAAATTCACCACAGAATACATCTAATAGTTAATGACAGAAAAAGGAACATTTTTGGAAGAATTTTTTGAGGTGTACAAAGGTCATCTCATTTAATTTTTCTCTTTAATCCCATGCTGGGACACAGCAAGCAGGTAATACTTTAGAAAACCTTGTTAGGAGAATTGCATATGATTGTCGTGCTGAAACAAGTTTCTCACAACTCAGATTTTAAAAATCCAAACTTTATTAGTCTGTCAAACTTTATTTATTTATTTTTTTTGAGACAGAGTCTTGCTTTGTTGCCCAAGATAGAGTTGAGTGCCGCGGCGTCACCCTAGCTCACAGCAACCTCTAACTCCTGAGGCTCAAGCGATCCTCCCACCTCAGCCTCCCAGAGTGCTAGGATTACAGGTGTGAGCCACCGTGCCTGGCCTGAGATTGTCAAACTTTAAATAATCAAAACTTAGCGGTGGTAGCCCAGGAATATGGCTTTCCCAAGGTGTCACCCCACCCACCTACTCACCCCAAAGCGTCAGTACACTTCTGGTGATTCCCTTTCAAGGTACCCAAACTTAAAAAATTTCAGAATGTATAGCCCTCCAGTTTCCAACATTTATTCCACCTAATTTTTTTTTTTTTGAGGCTGGCAATGATCTTCTACACTTATAACAAGTATATCAGCATAATCTCCAGATTTTCTAAGAGAATCACCTAATTCTCTTCTCTCTTTAAAAGAAAAGACATACAACCACTTCAACACAAACCAAGCTGAAAGGACTGTGCAAGGATGAAAGCAAGGTCTTCCTAGGTTAGTAGTTTTTCAAACCCGTAGATGGCACTTGGAAAGAAGTACATGAGTAGGCTTCAAGGAACCTAACTAGGTACCTAATTAGCATTTTCGTTTTAGAGCATGGGTTTTCCTTAATCCTTTTCTATAAGCCAACCTTAATGGGGTCCAATTAAGGCAACAATGAGGTTACAAAAGTCTACAAAAAGATCCCATTACAGTACTTAAACTGAGTTCAATTTTTTTTTAATCGAGTAGTTTACCATGATATTTTTTTACCTTTCTAAGAGAAAATTCCCTCACTGGCAGATTTCTACTTGCCTATATTCAAGTATCCAAACATCCTAAACTTTGTTATTGTCCCCCCCAATTAAACAAATAAACAACTTTATCACTAATCTATCAACCAGAAATACTCTTAGGTCTAGGCCAACAGATCATAAAGAAAATTAAGTATATTAGAGACAAAGAATAAAATTAAGAGTTAATAATTTCCTTTAATTTTTCTTATCACTGTCTTAATAAAAGAATTCAAACTCTGGCTTTAATAGAGAATATTAACACTTTTCACAAACAATTCTCTATTCATTCTGCTCTTCAGGAAAGTTTAGACTGAATGACCATATCCTATGATCATAAGAAGGATAAGAAGTTTTTCCAGTGGGGGTAGGGACTCAAATCTTTAGCTGACTCATATTTGCAGTATCACTCACATTCCACTCTAAAAGTCTATTAATTTTGTTGATTCGCTAACAGTTACAACTAGGCAGATATGTTTGTGGCTCCTAGTGCGCCAATTTACCACTGGCAAAGTAAAATTTAGCTAAACATCCATTTGAAGACTACAACAAATGAAGTTTGTTTTTGCTTTGTTTAAGGCAGACACTTGCGATCTAGAACTGCAGGACTTAATCCAACCTCCTACCAAGTTTTTCTCCTGGGCAGTATAGTCCTAAATTTGTATTAAAAAGTAGTTACAAGTAAGCATAGGGTTTCTTTTGGGAAAGATGAAAATATTCTAAAGTTGATTGTGGCGATGGTTGTACAACTCTGTGAAAATGCTAAAAACCACTGAATGGCACACTATAAACTGAAGAACTGTATGGTATATGAATTATATCTCAATAAAGTTTTTTTTTTTTTTTTTGAGACAGGGTCTCACTCTGTTACGTCGATGCAATGGCATCATCACAGCTCACTGCAACCTCAAACTCCTGGGCTCAAGGGATCCTCCTGCCCCAGCCTCCCGAGTAGCTGGGACTACAGACACCACCATATCAAGCTTATTTTTCTATTTTTTTGTAGAGACAGGGTCTCACTCTTGTTCAGGCTGGTCTCAAACTCCCGGCCTCAAGCAAAGTGATCCCCCCACCTCAGCCAAGTGCTAGGATTACAGGCATAAGCCACCACACCCAACCAAAAGCAATTATTTTTGAAAAGTAGTTATAAATTCTTCCTCAAGGATGTTTCTACTGATAAGCCTTTTCTTCAAATGTTAAATATTTAAAGTAGCCAAACAATCGCTACAACTAGGGAAAGAGTCCATGACACCAGAGAAATTGGGAAAACAGAGAGAGGGCCAAAATCAATCAAATCCAAAATTAGGGAGAATGACAGGCTGGAATGGGAGTAGATAAGCTCCGTATCATTAACACTTCCACCATACAAAGAAATGTATATTTAAGTTCCTCCCTGTTCTCTAAGAGTAGAATCAATAGGCTAACTCAAAGATGCTATTTTAAAACACTTAAGGGCAAATTTGGGCTGGCTGGTGGCTCAGGCCTGTAATCCAAACACTCTGGGAGGCCGAGGCAGGAGGATCATTTGAGCTCAGGAGTTTGAGACCAGCCTGAGCAAGAGCGAGACCCCATCTCTATTAAAAATAGAAAGAAATTAGCTGGATGACTAAAAATATATAGAAAAAAAATTAGCTGGGCATGGTGGCACATGGCTGTAGTCCCAGCTACTCGGGAGGCTGAGGCAGGAGGATCGCTTGAGCCCAGGAGTTTGAGGTTGCTGTGAGCTAGGCTGACGACACA
>RJWJ010046209.1:0-11259 GCA_004363605.1 Indri indri | reverse complement strand
TAAAATGAAATATAACAATTCACTCAGAATTTCTAAACAAGACCACTAAAATAGAAGTCATAAACCCATACTGCAAAGACCAGAATAAATACCTAAGTCATCAATGTGTAGGCAGAGATGCACATTTACAAGGAAGCAGAGTTGCCTAGAAGAGATGGCATCACCAAATGGCCAAAACAAAGTGTCAGCTACTGAACCTAAAGACACACAGATGAATGAACTTGCAGAGAAAGTATTCAAAATAGCTGTTTTAGCATTTATTCAGCAACATCGCTTTTTGTCACAGCTTACAAATAACTACTTTGAGGAAAAAATTAATTTGGCAGTTTTGTGCTCCAGTCAGTCAGAGAGAAAATTTTCTTTCTCAGTGTTTCTTTGGGGGGTGGGGGAAGCATTTGAGAATAAACAACCAATAAACAAATACATCATTGTCCTTATTTTTACACTCACTGATTGAATGAATAAATAAAAATTTATTTTAAAAAAACCAAAATAGCAGTTTTAAGAAAGCTCAGTGAACTTTGAAAAATAGAGAGAAACAATTCAGAAATTTAGCAGAGAAATTCAGGAGAGATTGAAACAATTTTTTAAAAAATCAAAAAGAAATTCTAGATTAGAAAAGAATGATAAAATAACTATGCAATGGGGAGAATCAACAGAAGAGTTAATCAAACACAAGAAAGAATCAGTGGTCTTGAAGACAGTCTACTCAAAAACATACAGAAGGAAAAAATGAAAAAAAAAAACAAGGAATGAAGAAAACTATGGGATCTATGGGACACCAGCAAAACAGAAAATCTATGTGTTGCTGGCATTCAAGAGGGACTAGAGAATGACGAAGGGGCAGAAAGCTTATTCAAAGAAATAACAACAGACAACTTCCCAAACGTGGATAAGGATACAAATATCCACGTACAGGAAGGTCAAATGTCACTAATCAGATTCCACCCAATAGGACAACTCCAAGATATATTATAATCAAATTCTCAAAGTTTAATGACAAAGAGACATTCCTGAAAAGCAATAAGAGAAAAGAAGCAAATAACATAAAGGAATTCCAATATGCAGACCTCGCAGCAAAATCCCCACAGGTGAAGAGAGAGTGGGATAATACATTCAAAGTGCTGAGAAAAAAAAAAAAAATCTGCCAATTAAGAATACCCAGCAAAGCTATACTTCAGAAACGAAAGAAAAATAAAGGCATTTCCAAATAAATAAAAGCTGAGAGAATTCATTATAAATAGACATGTCTTATAAGAAATGCTAAATGAAGTTCTTTAAAGTGAATTAAAAGTATACTAATGTGTCACACCAAAATATCCAAAGGTATAAAACCCACAGGTAACAGTAATTATCCAGAAAAATGCAGAATACTCTAACATGGTAATTTGAGACATTAACCACTTATATCTTTATTAGAAGATTAAAAGAGAAAATAAATAAAAGTAATAATAATTAGAATAACTTGTTAAGGGATAAATAATATTAAAATATGTAAATTATGATATCAAAAACTCAAAATACAGGGGAGCAAGAGTGTTAAGAAAATGGTACAATATGACAGTACCACGTTCATATCTGTCATCAACAATGAACCTGGATATAAATGGATTCAATTCTATAATTAAAAGATATAGAATGGCTGAATGGATTAAAAAAAAAACCCCAAATCCAACTATATGCTGCCTACAAGAAACTAACTTCATCTATAAGAATAAAACAAACTGAAAGTAAACAGATCAAAAATGATATTCCATGCAAATGGAAGCCAAAAGGAAGCAAAAGTAGATAAATTTATATTAAATAAAATAAACTTCAAGTCAAAAACTGTAAAAAGACACAAATAAGGCAATTATATAATGATAAAGGTATCGATACAATAAGATATAACAATTATAAATATATAGTCAGCCAACATCGAAGCACCTAAATATACAAAGGGAGAGATGGACAATAATACAATAATACTGGAAAACTTCAATGCCCCACTTTCACAAATAGATCATCTATACAGATAATCAACAAAGAAACATAAAATACCCCCTAGACAAAATGGACCTAACTGACCTGACTGACATTTATAGAACATTCCATTCAATTGCTACAGAATTCACATTCTTCTAAACTGCACATGGAACATTCTCCAGGATAGATAATGTTTTAGGCTACAAAATAACTCTTAACAAAATAACAAAAATCAAAATCATACCAGATGTCTTTGGAGCATAAAAGAAAAAAACAAAAAGTCAACAACAGGAGGAACTTCAAAAACTGTACAACTACATGGAAATTAAACAACATATTCCTAAGCAATCACAGGGTCAATGAAGAAATTACAAGTTAAATTTAAAAATTTGTTGATATAAATGAAAATGGAAACACAATGTACCAAAACTTATGGGATATAGCAAAAGCAGTTCTGAGAGGAAAGTTTATAATAATAAATACCTATATCAAAAAAGAAGAAAGATCTTAATTGAACAACTTAATGAGGCATCTCAAGGAACTCGAAAAACAAGAACAAACCAAACCCAAAATTACGAGAAGGAAAGAAATAATAAAAATCAGGGCACAAATAAATGAAATAGGAACTTAAAAAATAGTATAAAAGATCAACCAAAGCCTGGCTGTGGTGGCTTATGCTTGTAATCCTAGTACTTTGAGAGGCCAAGGCAGGAGGATCACTTGAGCCCAGGAGTTCAAGACCAGCCTGGGCAACAAGGTGAGACTCTGTCTCTACAAATACACACACACACACACACACACACACACACACACATACACATATATATATATATACATATATATATAAATAAATTAGCCAGGCATGACGATGCATGTCTATAGTCCAAAGTTACTCGGGAAGCTGAGGCAAGGGGATCACTTGAGCCCAACAGTTCGAGGTTGTAAAGAGCTATGATCATGCCAGTGTATTCTAGCCTGAGAAACAGGGCAAGACCCTGTCCCCCTATCACCCCCCAAAAGGATCAGCCAATTGCTTAGTCTGCAAGATAGACCTCCAAACAAGCTTTACAGAAACCCCAATCCACTGAAAGGAGAAAAACATCTCTCCTATCTCCTTTTTCTTATTGGTCAAAGTTGACACCACAGTTCATTGCCCCTGCTGCACACCAGGGTAAAGCCACACAGAATGAGGAAGTGGTAAGAGGAGGAAAACATACGTTCTGTAGTTTTTCAGAGTACATCCAAGCATGTTACCTCATCTGTACATTTTATTTTATTTTATTTTTGAAGGATTTGAGAATCTTATATAATGAAATAGGCATTATTTGGTAAATAATGGACTTGAATCTCTCCTTGCTTGAGAGTGTTAGTAATTGGCTAGAGTTACTTCCCCCTTGTACATACACATACTCCAGTGAATCTCAAAAGGAGAATTCCAGCTCTCAGCTCTCACTTGCATATTTTTATCTGGAATTAGAAGAGAAACTATTGTCTCTTAAATTTCAACTTTTATTGTTAAAAATTTTTCTTGGCTGCCTTCAAAATGCCTGCAGGAACTTGTGGAGAAGGAGGCCAGCAAATCTATGTCAAGTTTTGTGCATTTTTCTTGGCAGTGTGGACAACTCTTCAGGGAACCCCCCATCACCCGTACCATATGTCATGAATTCTTCTCTCAAAGAAGCTCTTATTTGCCCCTTCTCTTCCTTTCCCATGGCCACCTACCAAATAGAAATCCTGATCATCCTCTACCTGGCTTAGTACGAGTGTTTTCCTGCTCAGGGATCTAGCACCAGACTCTCTGCTTCCACTTCCAGCTCTTCTTTCCCACTTTCCTATGGAGAACAATTTTTGAAGAATTGCCATTTCCTACATTAAAACAAATAGTTGGGATTCCTTAGCTTAGTTTCAAAAACTTCCCCTTAGTTGCCCCCATTTCACCTCCTGTTAGGTATTTTACAAATATACTCTAGTCAATAAGCCAGCTGACTCTTCACTGTTTTCTCTAAAACACAGGTTGTTCATACAGTCACAGTATGATTTCAAAGGATAAAGAAGGCTATCTTGACTTGTTATAGCACTTTAGTTAAGAAATTAGACTTGTAAGAGAGATAGAAATAAAAGTTAAAATCTGAAGAAAGCTGAACTACTGAGAGAAAAATTTAGTACATCAATAGCTAGAGCAGTGTCATCAGTTAATGGTGAGTCCTTCCTAGGCAGGCATTTGTATTCAACAGTTGTTGGTCAGCCTGGGGGAGTATAGTCATCATTTTGAATCTGCTCATTTCCACTGGAAAAAAAAAAAATGTCTCCTTTGAAACCGACAAAAACAATACCAACTTGGGCCATCTGGTATCTAGACAGAATTAATTTCAAATACTAATCAAGCTCAATTCAGCCCGGGCCATTAATACAGATGGGCTTACTACCCAAAAGTTACAGTTTCAGGAATCAAATGAAAATAGGACTTTTCCAGTGTTGCAAGTGGATCAAGTTTTTTAAAAATGCTAAGAGAGACCGGGCATGGTGGCTCACGCCTGTAATCCTAGCACTCTGGGAGGCCGAGGCGGGCGGATCGTTCTGAGCTCAGGAGTTCAAGACCAGCCTGAGCAAGAGCGAGACCCCGTCTCTACCAAAAATAGAAAGAAATTAATGGACAGCTAAAAATATATATAGAAAAAATTAGCCGGGCATGGTGGCGCATGCCTGTAGTCCCAGCCAGTCGGGAGGCCGAGACAGTAGGATTGCTCGAGCCCAGGAGTTCGAGGTTGCTGTGAGCTAGGCTGACACCACGGCACTCACCCCAGGAAAGAGAGTGAGACTCTGTCTCAAAAAAAAAAAAAAAAAATGCTACTAAGAGTTATTCAAATAAAGCATTTTACTAGTGAGCATATGGTTTTATTTACTATTTCTCTTTCATCCCTAAATAATTATATTCAATATTCATTTTGAAATTGGTGTGAAGCCATGACAAAAAGTCCTAAGTATTTGGCAGCACAAAGCTGCACAATTTATCAATGTTTGGTAAAGCAGAAACAGCATTTATAAAGACCAGATGGTTTTGCAGATGAAATTTTAAGTAAGGGACATAATTTATGTATAAATTATAGGATGAGAAATAGCATAAACACTGCTTTAATAATATGGCAGGAGAGTGACTTTCCATTCACCCCTGTGTTCCTGACTCACTAGATCTTCAGTTGCTTTTATGTAAACATCCATCAAGAATATGTTGTAAAAATTACTGTAAGAGTATAGATGATAGAGCTATGCTAGATATTAACTAGCTAATCTTCCAATATTATAGATTATGAAATCAAGGTTCAGAACCATTAAATGATTGAACTGCCCAATTGTAGATCTGTGGACTCCAAATTGGCAGACTTACTCTTTTCACCAACCACTCTACATTATGCTTCTTTGGATAGAGTGTTACTGGTCAGTATATTATTAACATTCACTATGTAGTAACAATTGATTGCACACAAAGCTAAAGACACAAACATAGAGAAATATATACACCATCTTCTTGGTGTGGAGGGCAAATAACGAAAGACAAAAAGTTAAGATGCAAGGGAAACCACCATTTTATCTGTAGAATAGACTTGAGAGGTGGTAATGAAGTAATGTCACCCTTGTTGCTTAAGTCAGCTACACTTCTGGCCAAATGTACTAAAGGCCAGTCAAAGCTCCCAAAAGCAGATCTTATACTTGATCTGTTTAGAGTTCAAGGCTGGGTTTAATATTGGCAATGATCTAAAATTTTCACACACAAATATGAATAAATTATGTGTGTTTTACTTGTAAGAACACCAGTAATTATATAAATCTTCATCTGAAATTAAAGTACATTTTTTCCATAATTCGAAACATCATACCAAATTGCACAACTCTCTGAAAAATAAATTTGAGCATAATTCAGAGTTTTCACAATCTGATTTCTAATTTAATAAAAAAAATCCAAGCTATAAAAAATAAAATAACTCTGATTTGAAGTCCCAGTGGAGTTTACACTTGACTGAACATGTTTAAAAACTTGCCTGACCAAAACAAACACCACATGTACTCACTATTAAATTGGAGTTAACTGATGAGCACACATGGGCACAGAGGGAAGTAAAACGCAATGGAAATCAAGCAGGATGGGGAGGAAGGAGTGGAGGGACAAGAACCTATCTAATGGGTACTATGAACACTATCTGTGTGACCCCATCACAGAGTCTCAAGCATTACAAAAGCAATCTATATAACCAAAAACATTTCCCCCCTCAATGTTTTGAAATAAAAAAATTATGATTAATAAAAATTAAAATAAAATAAAAATAAAAACTTGCCTGAATATTTTCAAAATAATTAAGTCACTGATATCAATATGTTGGACAGATGCTTATTCACTTCCAAATCCAAAATCTAAAAATGGTAACCCAAGTCTAATTCTGAAGCGGAAGCTTCTATCTGTTACAATGAAAGGGAAATTACAGATTAGTAAAGTAAAGCAAGCAATAAATCTAAATACAAGAATAATACACTCTCCCTACTTCAAATAAATACATAAAAATATAGCATATGTCTGTTCCCTCATTAATAAAATGATTACTGAAATCTTGGAGACTTCCACACAAAGAGGCCTGAGGAAAGATGGCTTTATTCTTTTATTTTGTGCCAACTAAAAACAATAAAAAATCAAAATAGACAAGAAACTTTTTTTGAAGGAAATGAAAAGACAATCTTAACCCTGCCCTACAACCTATGAATAACAGCTGCCAAATACAGTAGAGAGGACACCAAGAATGTAAGCAATTCTCTGCAGGATTTACTCCAAGGACAGACCTGAGTGAAGGCGGAAGCCACAGACCTAGAAAGCACTACCCGTAACTACTTTAACCATTTGAGCAGAAGAGCATACTTAAGAAATGGGAAACACATAAGGCGTCTCAGCTCACTTGCTGTTTAAGCTGGCTGTACCTCAGGCTGAAAACCTCCGAATATTACTTGAAACCGTGACTTGGATTAACTTAGCACAGTGAACTCTAGTGTTGTAGACCAGACATGGAAGAAGTTCTGAAACATGTTCCCCATGACAGAGTGGCTGGCAAAGGGATGTTGAAAGTTTTAAAAGAAAGAAAGAAAGAAAGAAAAAAGAAATGAAGATATGCCAGCATTACAAGAAAGAAGAAGTAGAAATCTTGAAGAAAAAATGTTTCAGGGACTCAGCTTGACAGTAGTTTATTAATTTCTACTGAATAAAAATGAATTCCAAATCATTCAATTTTTAAAAAGTTGTAAAGCAAACCTCCTGCTCATCTGTGAATATGAAATAAAAAGCAAAGATGTTCCCCCTCAGACAAAAGACAAAGACAATGTATCCTAATGCCACTGCCGTAGCCAAAGTACATTACTTCTCCCAGATGTTCTGCTTCTTCCCTCATCACTAATTTTCTCTCTCCCCAAATGAGTTCAATAGAACAAAAAAGAGGCTTGGCACGGTGGTTCAAGCCTATAATCCTAACACTCTGGGAGGCCAAGGTAGAAGGATTGCTTGAGCTCAAGAGTTTGACACCAGCCTGAGCAAGAGTGAGACCTGTCTCTATTAAAAACAGAAAAAATTAGCCAGGCATGGTGGTGTGCACCCGTCGTCCCAGCCACTCAGGAGGCTGAGGCAGGAGGAGGATCGCTTGAGCCCAGGAGTTTGAGGTTGCAGCGAGCTATGATGATTCCACTGCACTCTAGCCAGCGAAATAGAGCAAGACTCTGTCTCAAAATAAAAATATGTACATATAACGAAAAAGAAATGATTGATGATTATATTAAAAGCAAAGTAAACAGACTGTCATAAATTTGTTTCCTAGGAAATTAACACCAGAACTCTTGAGATTTGCATGCAGGAGATTAATTGGGGAGTATTCTCTGAAACACCTATAAGGGAATCAGGGAAGCAGAATTGAGTAGAGTAAGAAGTTGGACTGATGAGCAGTTCCAACAGATGTCCCATTTGAATCTCTAGTCCAGGAGCTGAGCCATTTAGAGAAGTCCTGAATTGAGGCACAGTGGCTGAGGCTTTCTATCCTCGTATCAACCTGTCATTTGATTTAAGTTGTCCCCAGTAATGAGCAGTACTGCAGGGTAAGGCAGCTGCCATAGCCGAGAGCCATTTCTAGAGAAAAATTCAGCTGTGAGCCATCATCAGTCAGCACTCCTTATTCCTGAAAAGGAATCTGGCTGCCACATTGCAGCATCTGTTACATAGTTCAGCATGCTTTTCCACAAATGCCAGACTAAGAAATGCAGATCAATTAGTTAGAAAACCCAGAGCCACTGAGGAGCTAAATCACTGAGGAAATACTGCACCAAGAATCAGGAGAAAACATAAACCCAGGGAGTTGAACCTGGTGTTTGGGACTAATTTTTCCCTAGGAATATGTATGGATTCTAGAAAAGGTGGCTAACAGCCTGAGAAGCTGCACAAAGATTTTTAACCTTGCAGTACTAGTGAAAATCAAAACTGGTATTGAGGGGCACCAAGTAGGGGGCATTCAGATAACCCACCCAAGGTTTGATCTGGTCTACAAGTAATAACTAACCAGAAATTATTCATTTCAAAAGTAGATTGAAGGCCAGCTTTAATCATATAAATTATAATTCATTAATGTAAATGAGTATTGCTAATACCCTAGCTGTCTGCCAAAAACAAACACAAATCCTCTCTAGAGGAAGATACATTATATTAGGCCATGCATTTTTCTAATCATTTTTGATGTGTAATAATCAGAACATAAAAACGACCAGGTACACAAAGCAACAATCAAACATCTTCGATAACTAAAAAACCCAAACAATAGAAAAGAAACACACAAGTGATCCAGATGAAGGCTCTATCAGAAATCGACTTTACAATGGCTGTTTTTAATACAAAGAAATTTTTTAAAATGAGAATTTTGACAAAGAACTAGAAATTACATTAAAATAAAAAATCTAGAACTGAAAAACATAAAAATATAAATTAAAATATGGGGTTATGACGGATTAGAGATAGCCAAAAAGAAAATAAATAAAAATACATGTAAATTTTTAGAAGGAGAGAAGAAAATGAGAATGGAACAGAATAATGCATATACAAATATTGCCTAAAAATTGACTAAAAAGGTTCCAAAATTAATTATTAATAGCAAACCACAGATTTTAAATGCATCCCATGCAAAATAAATAAAAGAAAACCACATCTCTAGGCACACTGTGATAAACTGCTGAAAACTAAAGCACAACCACAGTGTAGGGGTTGGGGGCAAGGAACGATGACATTTTACCTTTAAAGGAGCAACAATTCCATTTATAGATGACTTTTTAACAACAATAATGGAAGCTGGAAGATAACAGAAGTATATAATCAAAGTGCTGAAAGAAAATAACAGCCAAATTTGAATTCCATATCTACCAAAACTGTCTTTTAAGAACAAAGGTGAAAGAAAGATGTTTCCAGACAAATATATTTTCAAAGATAATTTCCAAACTCAGAAAATTTCCTATGAGCAGACCCACACTAGAATAAATGGAACATGCAAATATTAAAATACAGAAAAGAAAAATAATTCTGTGATAAAGAACCTAACCTAAAGAATAAAGGTGCCCAGAAAGTATATTTGCTTATAAAGGCAAGTTTCCTTATCACCGAGACCTAGAAGGGGTTGGAGAATTCTCTGATAATGGCCAGAAAGTAAATATTTCATCTAGCCAGCTAGTTGCATCTGTCACAAGTACTCAACTCTGTTGCAGCAAAAAAGTGTTCATAGACAATACACTGATGAATGAGGGTGGTCGTGTTCCAATAAAATTTTACTTACAGAAACAATATGTGGCCAGAAACCAGTCCATGGGCCATAGTTTACTGATCCCTGACACAGAGGCTTTTGTTTGAATGGTTATTCCTTAGGCATAAGAATAATATTTGGCCCCAAGCAAGGTGAGAAATTGAAGTGAGAGCCTCACACAAATCCATGACTCACAAAAGTCTTTCCTATTAGCAAAATAATGAAAAATGAAAGCTATCTGCCTTCACTAGCATATAAGACTGATAGACTTTTTTTCTAAAGGTCTCCTGTAGTACTTGACAAGCACAGCCTTGTTCTCAAACTCAGGTTTCGTATTAAATTTACACTGCTGCGATTTGAGCAAGATCTGTAATATCCACATAAACCGCCTATCAAGAAATTAATGTAAACCAGTTCTATGTTAGTATTTTGATGTGATCTCTTGCAGAAAAAAAAGAAAATTTCTCATTGGAAGCCCACATTCACATAATTGTCTGGAGGATGTCAGCAAAATGGCTGACTAGAGTTACTTGGCACTTGCTTCACAAAAAGGAAAAGAAACAATGAATAAAACAGCTATATTTAAACTAGAGTGGCTGAAGAAGTACCCTGGAGAAGGGCACACCAGGGAAAGGGCAAAAATCTCTGGTGTACAGAAGCCCAGAATGGCACCACAGAGAGGGAAGCAAGGCATCCTGACTCTGCCTTACTATCTCCTCCACCAAGATTGGTTTGGAGTCAATGGATTTCTTCTTATGGGAAAAGATAAACAGGAGATCATTAGTGGTCCACATTGCCACCACAAAAGCTAGCAACCCTTGCCATAGAAGAGTTCCCTAATCCTCACAGGCCCTAAATCTGGTTTGAAGAATAAATAGCCATATTGCTTCAGAGTAGGAACCCACTTTTAGCAATCTTTACCCCTGCAACCTAAGCTGCTATGGTTTAGTGTTATTTTGAAAACAGACCAAGTAGTAGGGTGTACCCTGCCCTGGGGGCCAGTAGCAATTTATTTTCTCCATCTCTGAGGCCCCATCCTCATTCCATCATATTGATTTGGGTGCCTGTAGCACTACAACTTTGGCTACCCAAACCCTAGGCCAGATAGAATGACTGAGACCTCATTATCCAAACCCACACAGCATACTAATTCCCCAGAGAACAGGTGTGACTACACAATGAGGAAGCCACCAAACAGTCAGACAGCTGCCTTGCCCACAGGCACCTCCATCGCACAGCAGGTCAACTCATCGAGCCCATGCATTCCCATACCCATTTAACAGCCAGTCCCATGGAGGCCCCATTCTTGTGGACAAACCACTGCAAGTCTGCTTGGTCCTGCTATGCCCATGCTTGCCCACACATGACCCAACAGCCTTTCTAGTGATGGTCCCACTTCCTAGAATGAACAGCACCCTACCAACCTCACCCATAAGCATGTGAACCTGGCCCAAGAGCCAGACAGTGGTGGCCACTGCCTTGCCAGATAGCC